>OMNS01086274.1:7024-19267 GCA_900303225.1 Laemonema laureysi
TACTACTGCATACCATGTGTGTGTTCAGGAATGGACCTGCCTTAAATACACAGAGAGACATGCCTTAAGCCACCCTGCAGGCTAGGGACTGTCTCACACACACACACACACACACACACACACACACACACACACACACACACACACACACACACACACACACACAGCATCATTTGTCAGATATGGCACCAGAGTTTGGGAGGACCTGAGGACGTGGGCGGGTAGGAAGAGATCCCTCCTCTTCCTATCATCTGGAGGCCACTTCCTGTGCCACCGTTGCCATGACGACTGGTGCGTTGTAGTGGCGGTCATCCTCGGTGACCAGGCTGACAGAGGGCCAGTCGTCACGGTGATCGTCAGGGTAGTAGGTGAGGAACTCCTCTGTGCCGCTCATGTAGAGGCGATACACCTGGATGGTGCAGCGCAGGGCGTAGCCCAGCAGAAACATCTCCACCTGCAGGGGGACAGAGGGAGGTCTTCATAATCCCTCAACACACCTGGTCACCTGGTGTTGGCTGGGGAAACCTTCTAGAACCTTTGGAAACCATGAACACACGTTGGTAGTTCTGCGTCCTCCCCACCCAGGTAGCGTTTAGAATGCATTCCCACTGGAAGGTTTCCCATCCAGCTGCCCAGTGTGGCCACCAGGGGAAGGTCTACATCACTACCGGGTGTAGCCAATACTTTCTACAGTAACTTACTTTGGGAGCAATTCACAATCAATATTACAACGGGTTGGTTTCATTTGATTTTACGGAACAGAGAGAAACTCTCGCTACCAACTTGTTATTTTTCTGTGATTTGTGTCGTCTTCTGGGATTAGTATAAAACAGATCAGCAGCACAGTCCGTGAGTCAGTGTGTTCGGCCCGCTAGAGTGACAGTAATCCTCTCAGAAAGCAGTTCTTTAGGGAACGTCGTCCGATAAAACGCTCAACTCAAGGGAAAGTATCACTTGTTTGTCAGCATTAGTCAACAAAACATGAATCTGAATTCAGATGAACACGCAGCTCTGAGTATCTGAATGAAGTACTTTCTGGTACTGGAGAAATGGAACAAAGTAAAAACAAACGGCCTTCGAGTGTTTCAGCAAACTCCAAGCATTCCATGAAGTACGTCCTCCATGTAGCGGAGACCGAGTCCTGCTTCCTGGTGACATCATGTGGGTCAGAGGTCAGGAGCCATGCGGCGCCGCCAGCGCTCTCATTAAAGACATGAAAACAACAATTAAGCGGCGCTGCCCTGCAGCAGAGGCTCTAGACGAGTGTGAGCCTGCCAGGCCACATGTGGAATGCCAGCTATGATCCAGGACTTATCTGGAGGAACTCTCACTCTGCTCAAGGGACGGACGACAACAACAGCAGTTAACCCTAACTGCCGACTTCCTGCAGAAGAACATTAACTATGAGCGTCGTTAGGAACAACAATAGAATCGCCCTGTAACATAAACCCGCCACAACCTGTTGTAGGAGCGACAACAGTGATCAAATGTAACCTAACACCTCTTTCATGGATTTCCTTAGTGTTGAAGGCTTTTCATGCTGTGTGAGAGAGAGATCACATGATATGATCACATGACTAATGTTCCACAGTAGGTAGTTTGTTGAGTACAGTCCAGCATGGGATGGGCAGAGCTGAACACACAACAACACATAACAGGAAGCAGTTTGTCGGGCATCTGCCCAGCCCATAATAAGTCTTGTAACCAGGCAACCAGGCGGCGTCGGTCTGCCAGTAACGACTAATAAAAGCAAACCAGAAACACATTTAGAAGGTTTTAAATACACCTCTAAGTGGAGATGTTTTCAGACAACATGGGTCCTGTTCATAACACCTGCCCTCCCACAGGGGGAGTGTATAGGACAGTATAGGACGGGCCCTTGGTAACACACACCATCGAATCACATTATCAACATTTATTCTAATGCATTTTAATGAAAAGAAAATACATCACTTGGTAAAAGTCCACCGAGTACCCAGTGGACTGTACCAACTGCTAGGCTGATCTTTCCATCTATCATCTGGGTGGACCCTCGCACTTGTGATGTCTTGACTAATTAGGACTGGACTGTGATTGGGTCTGGACTAATTAGGACTGGACTGTGATTGGGTGTTGCGTGTCATGCGGTGTGTCACTGGCTTCTGGGCCGTGTGATTGGTCTACCTGCTCCAGGCCTCCACTGAAGCCCACGTGCCTCAGGTGGTTGGTGAGGAAGGTGCGGGGGGAGGGGGAGGTGTCTCGGGCGAACAGCAGCCAGCAGAACACCGGGACCTCCTGGCCCTGCTCCATGCGGCCATGCAGCTCCGTGGCGCAGCCAAGCATCAGCAGCTTAAGGGCCTCCAGCAGCCCCAGCTCCTCCTCGCCCCCCTGGAACACGGCCTCACATAGCCGGCGTCGGTGCTCAGCGCTGGGGCACTCGGCCGCAGACACCCACTGGAGGGACACGGAGAGCGGCGAGGGTCAGAGGTCAGAAGGGGTCGTTAAGGAGGATTGGACACCATCTAGAAGGATCAGCTAGGTTACATTCTCCAGTGTTCACACTGGGGAAGGAACAGACGTGGGTTTGATTCCCGGCGTGAGAGCCATCTGTCTTAAATCACTTGGACCCCAAGGAGACCCCGACACTCAGTGATTCCTGGAGCTACTCAACTCACCTGAAGTAGGTCACGCAGCACCGTTCCAATCGTATGCCGTTAGCTTTCTCAGCTTTGGATGAAAGCGTCTGCTAAACGAAGACCTAAAACTAACCCCAAGCACTACAGTCAACCCAGAACAACAAGATCTGAAACACAAACCAAACAACAAACACAGACACCTTCCTACAAAGCGTTGCTCAACCGTTGAGGGTCTCTAAACGCCAACAGCGGCAAATAATTCTTGGTTTTATGATGACAGACTCCCTGGACTGGTTTAGAGGAGAACACACAGAGTTCCAGGAGAACCATCGACTGGCAGCTGTAAAGGCAGGCCTGGGGCCCAGTTAAACCTGGTAATTTACACCACAATCATTCCTATCTCAACAGTTTCAATATTCTCTTGTATTCCCTGACAGGAAGAGGCTGCGTCAGGACGTTTCTCGTGTTGTCTGTTGTTGTGTTTCCTTCTCTTCTCATTTGTCTTCTCTGTCCATAATGGACACTCCTTGTCCTTCAGGTAGCAGTGCACCAAGACAGACTTCTTCCCCTGTGTATTTATCTACTGATTGTGAACTACAGTGTAAGATTATGAGATAACTAGGTAATAATTATAATATAACTGTGGTGCGTCGTACCGTGTCTCTGAGGAGTTCAATGTATCCTTTAAGTCGTTGGGTCGCTTCCCCTTTCCTCTCTCCTGGCTGCCATTCCCCAGGAAACGACCACTGGCTGAGGAGTCCCTCGGGGCCGTCCAGCTCGTCAGGCAACTGTCCACACAGAGCATTCACACCAGGGGCCAATCAACCAGGGGGCACTGGAACCAGGGGGCAATAAACCAAGGGCCACGGGAACCAGGGGGCACTGGAACCAGGACCACTGGAACCAAGGCCCACTGGAACCAGGAGGCAACAAACCAGGGGCCACTGGAACCAGGGGTCACTGGAACAAAGGGCCACTGGAACCAGGGGGCAATAAACCAGGGGCCACTGGAACCAGGGGGCACTGGAATCAGGGGCCACTGTCAACATGCTAAGTCACTGAAATTATCTGCCAGGCATCTAAATCTTAACATGCCTTTTTACTTTACCTTTTCTTCTAATCAACAAACGTGTTGTCTTGAAACTAGTTGACATATTTATATACTTGTAACCCAGTAAAGAATAAAACAAACAGTTAGTTCCAGTGTGCCACAGGGCGTTACCATGGTGACGTCATGGAGCCAGGCGGGGGCTTGGGTGGTCTGGGAGAGGACCTGGAAGAGGGTGGCCCTCAGGGCACAGTAGTTATCCCCACGCACACGCCGCACACCACCAAACCACTCCATCATCTGCTCGTAGCCCTGCATCACAATCACCATGACAACATAATAACCAGGTCAGGATCACCACGACAACCACCAGTAACCAGGCATTCTTACACACTAGGATTTCCATGACAACATGTAACTAACCAGTCATTCTTACACACCGGGATCACCATGACAACAGCATATGAACAGGCAGACATTCATAAAGTGGGGATCAACATATCATTTGTACAAAGCAACAGAACCACAATAATGTTGAAATAAAGAAAAAATACAAATACAGTCTCTATACAAGTCAGGTGCAAAAGAATTCTATAAAACAGGTCCATAAAAGTCTATAAAGCAGGTTTTTAACAGATTTTATAGATCCAAGTCTTATCTATTCTGCTGACCAATCCAAAGCCACCTTTAGTCCACAGCTGGACTTTGGCCCAACCAGGCACGCAGGTATTCTTAATGTCATAGAAACAGGATTTAACAAGAGAAAATCATTCAGAAAAGACCTTTTAGAGTTTACTGTTGTTAGCTCTAACAAACGTTACAGTAGCTAGCTCAAACTAGTCTTTACTGTAATTAGGTCTAACTAGTCATCACTGTGGCTAAGTCTAACTAGCATTTACTTTAGCTGGTCTAACCAGCATGTATTTTAGCTTGGTCACACAAGCATTTCCAGAAGCTAGGTCATGTTAGCTATACTTACTACTAGCTCCTGCCTAGCGTGACTAGCGTTAATGAGACATGTAATGCACACACCTTTCTGATGAGGGCGCTCTTGGTTGTGTTTCCTCTCCACTCCCGCTGGCTGTAGGACAGCAGGTCCACGGCCGGGGCCAGACTGCAGCTGTCCTCCACCTTCCCAGCTGAGACAAGACATGGAGGTTAGTCTATGGTAGCATTTGTAGGACACATCTTCAGTCACCCAGTATCCTGGGTTGATCAGGTGACCCTCACCCAGGCGACCGAGCTGGGACTGATCAAGTCCCAGCTTTTGTTCAGGTAGCACTACCTCACCCACGACTCTCCTCTCCTGATCCACAGCCACCTTGAGGCTTCAACTTCAGCTGCCTCTGTGACCATCTCCTGAAGCCCTACTGTTAGACTGGCCAACCCTCTGCACTCTACTTCCATGAGCTCACAACTCCCATTGGAGCGGCACTGTTCCACCAGCTTTGGTACTTCACGCTCTTCTTCTCATCGGCTTCCTGGAAGCGGTCTTCCCAAGGTGAGTTCCCAGAGGACCGGCAGCAACACGCCGGGCCTGTTGTTCCTGGGAGCTCCCCAGGTCAACCTGTAGCTCCCAGTCTTGTGCTGTTGAGAGCAGGAGGAGGAGGAGGAGGAGGTCCTGGATGTTGTTCCTGGGAGCTCCCCAGGTCAACCTGTAGCTCCCAGTCTTGTGCTGTTGAGAGCAGGAGGAGGAGGAGGAGGAGGTCCTGGATGTTGTTCCTGGGAGCTCCCCAGGTCAACCTGTAGCTCCCAGTCTTGTGCCGTTGAGAGCAGGAGGAGGAGGTCCTGGAGGACTTGGTCATTACCCTATGTTGTCCTATCCGGCTCCTCCTCCTCCTCCTCCTGTAGCGAGGATGGAGGGCCAGCCCCTCCATGCATCACTGGGTCCACCTGCGTGTCTCCTCCCCAGAAGGCCACCAACCACCCTTCCAGGCCTTGATTGGTCACTCAGATGGATGGCGTGTCGCTCAGGCTGCAGTCAGAAACGTTCCCCAGGCTCTCACTGATCGAATCTGAGTGCTGCTAAACTAAACTAGCATAGCATATAGTAGCATAGCATAGAATATCAGCATAGAATAGTATTGACTAGCATAGCATAGACTACCATAGCATACAGTATCATAACTAAGTAGGATAGCATTTAGTAGCACAGCATTTAGTAGCATAGCATAAACTAGCATAGCATAGAGTAGTTTAGTATATAGTATCATACCATACAGTAGTGTAGCATAAAGTAGCGCCAGTGCTAGGTGTAGCCATACAATTACAGCTACACAAATATGTTATATGTTGACATAAATTCAGAAATGCATGTTGCCGTGGTTACTAACATGTGACTGCCAGAGAAGAGTCCCCATCCTCCACTCCTCTGTAAAGGTCTTCATCACTAGGAGGAAGAGCAGGACAAGGTCTTCTTCAACACAACAGACTCAAAATGACAAGCCCTGATGAACACAGGGAGGAATGTTGAATGAAAGTCTTAATACCATGTGTTCCAGCTACTGGGTCACTCCACAGGTAATGTGTGAACCATGCACAGTTGGATGTGTACCCAGCATTAGCAAGCTACGACTAGCAAGCTCGTTTCACCTGAGGAGAAAAACATGAACCGTACCTGTCTTCAACCTGGTCCTTCTCCACCTCTTCGTCATCCTTTTCCTCTTCTTCATCATTGCCAGCAGCAGTAGGGGGAGGAGCTGTGTAGAGCTCTTGTCCCATCTCCACGTCTTCCTCCTCTCCTCCCACCCTGGTCTCTGGCGTCTCCATGGAAACGCTCTCATCCACCATCATCTGCACAGCTTCCTCTGCCTCCTGCTCCTTGCTGCTTCCTTTCAGAACCACTTCCTGTTCTACATCAAGCACTTCCTGCTCCTGATCCTCACCCCGGTTCTCCAGAGACGGGAGGGCCTTCGGGTCCCGGTTCTCCAAAGACGGGGGAGGGGCGTTCGGGTCCTGGCTCCCCATGGAACGGTCTTCTTCTAGGGTCTCCTGGGGGTCCCTGAGCTCCAACAAGTGGTCAGGGTGGAGCTCTGCCTCTTTCACCTCCATAGGAGCTGGTTCTCTGTCAAAGACACCGCACAGCCAGTCACACATCAAGCACTTTACATCTGTTGAGCAGATGTGTGATTCTCCAGCTCTCATAGTCTCTAAGTCTTGCTGAGCTGTAGCGTCATTGTGACCACGGCTCTATGCTGACCTTGTCCCTGACCCTTTCACACAGTCCACAGAAGTAGGGGCACAACTCTCACAGTGTAAACATTACACAGGCTAGCTGGCTAGCGGGCTAGCTGGCTAGCGGGCTAGCTGGCTAACGGGCTAGCTGGCTTGCAGGTGTCTGGTCCAGTTTCACACGTCATCTTGTGATTGTTTTGCAAGCAGTTTCCAGTTGAAAGCAGTTTCGCTGGGAATCTTAGGGGACGTGAAGGCAGTAAATGGAGTGAAACTGATGGATGAACTACAACTGATGGATGAACTACAACTGATGGATGAACTACAACTCCCAACTTGTATTGTGAAGCGTGTGAAGCATTGGCGACTGTTTCCGTGGTCCGTGGGCTAACCTATCGTGCTGTGAGTGTACACCGGTAACCTGATCTATTAGGTTTAGTTCCACTGGCATACTTCTGCTGTGGATAAAAGATAAAAGATTCTGCTGAACCACTGAATGGAAATGTAGATCACCTTTATTTTAATCTATTTTGAGCACATTTGCACATTTCGTCTGTTTTCCGAAACTGATTTTGTTGCAAACACATCCGGGAAAGGGACTTACACTGTGGCGGCTTAGTGCCATCTGGTGGTCAGGGGGGAACTAGCAACAACACACACAAACACAAGCAGTTGTAAACAAGCAGTTTGCTGTGAACATGAGGGTGAAGCGGCTCACCCCCAGCTGGTGTCCGCAGGGCCGGCGGTCTCTGGAACCAGGACCTCACTGGGCTGGTCGCCAGGGGGAACCGTGGAGTCTGGACCCAGGGAGACGTCAGGGACGTCGACCACATCGACCACATCACAGATCTGCTCCCAAACACAGACCTGATGGTCCATGGAAGAGACCTGGTGGTTCAGGGAGGAGCTGCCCTCCTCCCAACACTCCTCTGGTATCATAGCACTGGGAGAGAGAAGGAAGAAGAAAGTGCAGAATGTTGATGTGCCAGTCCAACACGCTAACACACTTAACACACTTCCTGGGGGTCCCTGAGCTCCAACAAGTGGTCAGGGTGGAGCTCTGCCTCTTTCACCTCCATAGGAGCTGGTTCTCTGTCAAAGACACCGCACAGCCAGTCACACATCAAGCACTTTACATCTGTTGAGCAGATGTGTGATTCTCCAGCTCTCATAGTCTCTAAGTCTTGCTGAGCTGTAGCGTCATTGTGACCACGGCTCTATGCTGACCTTGTCCCTGACCCTTTCACACAGTCCACAGAAGTAGGGGCACAACTCTCACAGTGTAAACATTACACAGGCTAGCTGGCTAGCGGGCTAGCTGGCTAGCGGGCGAGCAGTGGATTAACTTAACACATTAACGCATGACTCACTGGGGGAGCGTGGCCTGAGGGAGGAGGGGGCGTGGCTGGGAGGCCAACTCCTCCTCGATCTCCTGGTGGGAGGAGTCCAACGCAGCTGAAGGCGAGAACTCCGGCGGTGATGTCACTTCCTGGTCGGGAGAGAGACCCGGAGAGTTCACACGCTCTCCGGTGGCTTCCGAGACCGGGTCAGCAACCGGGGAAGTGATGTCATGGTGTGCGTTAGGGACTTCCTGTGAAGCGCTGGGCGGGGAGCTTCTCTCCTCCGCCACCGCCGCTGTTTGCTTCTCTGGCGTTGCCACGACGACCGTTCCCATCGCCACCACATCTGGGTGTTCAGCGGCGGGTGCAGTCTGGAGCTGGCGTTCTGGGGGTCCGCTGGGGCTGGTTTGGTGTTGGCGGGGGGGAGCCCCCACCTCCGTCCTCACGCTCCTCCTGGTCTCCTTCTGGACGACGCCGTTCTCCTGCGGCATGCTGGGAGTGTTTTCTCTCTGCCTCACCTGCACCGTCACCACCATCTTCTCCTCCCCTTTGATCTGCTCCTCCTTGATCTGCTCCTCTTTGATCTCCTCCATGCTGGCGTTCCTGTAACGCGCACACGCACACGCACACGTGACTAAATCTCCATTGTGCTTGTGTAGGTGAGCGTATGATGAAAACTATCCTATGAAACACAAAGTGTACACAGGCAGCCTCCCCCTCTCCTTCATATGCTTTACCTCTCATCACACTCTGAGTTGGGACTGTCCATGAAGGCCCCCAGGAGCCCCGTGTCGAGGGGTGCAGCCCCTTTAGCATCCAGCAGGCCGCTCCTCTCCTCCACGGAGGCGCAGGGGGCCTGGGCCTGGCAGCAGCAACAGCACCAGTTGCTCATCTCACCCCTGAGCCGCTAGGTGTCGGACCTCCAGGGTCTACAGCCCGAGTCTGGTGTTCCCGAGGACCATTGGCACGGCTCTCTGACTCCAACTACAGCCACAACCGAACAACTGCATTCCTGTGTGGAAATACCTGGACCAGGAAATGAGGTTCAACATTACAAACAGGTGAACCTTCTAACCTTCTAACCTTCTACTCCCACGTGGGAGTATCCACAATTTTAAAAGTTTTTAATCATTTCCAGGACTTAATTGTTGGGCTTGAGTCGCACATGCATGAGTTGTACAGTAAGTACAGTGAGGAAGATGAGGCCGTTAATGAGGAAGATTCAAATCACAAGTCCTTTGTTCCAAACAGACCACAGAGTCAAGACGTAGCGTTCAACCAGGACACCCGACCACCAGGTCCTCCAGTCATGACCTGTTCTCTGGGTTGTACAAATACAAAAGGTCCAACCCCCGTGTTTCCCATTGGGTTATCTGAAAACACCAATCACAGACAGTCTACACCCTCTCTAAGTTGAGCAGAAGGTGGGCTGTGGAACCTGGGTGAGACTGGCCCACAGACCAGTTGGTCTGGAGGATCTATTGACCTACAGTACCTGAAAGAAGGGCCCCTCGATGAGGACAGAGGTCTGGCAGGGAGGGGATGAGGACAGGATGAAGGAGAAACCATATTAAAGTATCTTCTTCACCTTGCATTATTATGTTATTATAATTTAATCTGTCAGATGTCAGGCGAATGACTGAAGAGATGTGCTCACAGACCTGAAGTTGTAAAGGAGAAGGAGTCCAGATGGCGGAGTTGAAGGCGGTTTCACTTTCCTTTTCGGCTGGACAACAGGGTTAGCCTGCTAGCCGTAGCTAGTGCTCCCTTGTGTTACAAACAATGTTAGCAACCAGCTTGTTGTCCGCGTCGCATGTCCGCTATCGCTGAATGCGTCAAGCTCAAACGGCCAAACGGCCCTCCGTTATGTATGTTAAGTGCGTTGTGAAAATACGAGGTGTTATCCGAGCTAAACCACTGCTGGTCGAGTCTGAAATTGGATCCGCAAAACGACGTCACATTAATTTACGCCCAGCGTGATGCTGCGTTCAGACGCCCAAACCCTCGTTAAAACCGAACGCTCGCCATGCCGCGTTCAGGGAACCTCGTAAACACCAAGCTGCGTAAACACGCCATGCCAATGTGAATTTAATTCGATTCGAAATACGACTGAAAGAAATGTTAGATTATATCAAGGCAGTTTTCTTTTCGTTGCATGTTGATGTTGTAGTCATAGAAGTCTGTAGTCAGATAACATCTATAGAACGAAGTCGTCTCAGCATGTATTATTATTATTGTATACAGAAGGTCCATTGGTTACTATGGTAACACGCATACAGAAGGTCCCTTGGTTACTGTGGTAACACGCATACAGAAGGTCCCCTTGGTTACTGTGGTAACACACATACAGAAGGTCCCTTGGTTACTGTGGTAACACGCATACAGAAGGTCCCTTGGTTACTGTGGTAACACGCATACAGAAGGTCCCTTGGTTACTGTGGTAACATGCAGAAGGTCTCTTGGTTACTGTGGTAACATGCAGAAGGTCTCTTGGTTACTGTGGTAACATGCAGAAGGTCTCTTGGTTACTGTGGTAACACGCATACAGAAGGTCTGCAGAAGCCCCAAGTGGTCAAACGTTTTATTTCTTCATGTAATGTTGTCAAATATGCACAAGATGCATACAAAACGACGTGTAGAACGGAAGGTGGTTTTCAGAAAAAAAAGGTAATTTAAAATGCTAATACTTAATATTCCAACAGCCATATGTATTCATTAGCCTACCGCCAAATACAAATGTGTTGCGTTGGCTTCATTACTTCTAACAAAAGTGGTCTGAAATATGGATATGCATTATGAATGAATTTTATGATCAAAACATGGGAATGAAGAATATGAAATGCAAGTACGGTGGATGTTCCCACGTGAGGGAGAACCAAGTTGCAGGAGTATGTGGGGGGGGTTAAGGTTAGGCTAGAGAAAGGAGTTTGAGGTTAGAGTAGAGGTTGAGGTCAGGCTAGAGGGAGGAGTTTGAGATTAGGATTAGGCTAGTGAGGTGAGGTTAGGGTAGAGGTTAAGATAGAGGGAGGAGTTTGATGTTAAGGTAGAGGGGAGGGGGAGGTCAATATTGTATAATAGTAATAATAGTATGCATGATGTATATTGCATGTAGTAAAAGTATTACTGGTTAGTGACCAGGGAACGCATTAAACTTACCGCCCAAAACATGCTGAAAAAGCCACACAACCACAAAGGTAGGATTTATAGAAGATTTAATATTAAATACATTTTAAAAAGCATTTGTACATTAAAACATTTCAGGACAGCAGTGTGTCCAAACCAAACCATTTTGAAAACCATTGAAGCGGTACATTGTGAAACCAGCCCATGCCTCCACCAACTGACCCTAACTCTAAACCCTAACACTGAACCCTGACCCCTTGGAAGCACAAGGAAAAACTCCCGCAGTGGGAAAGGCAAGAAACCTCGAGAAGGATCACAAACACATTCGTTTGACCAGATTCATGTCCAACACACGGTGACAAAGTCACGTTGTGTGAGTGTGTAGGAGATGACTCCTCAGTCCAGCGATGACTTCAGCTGGGAGGAGGTGCTGTTCGTTGGTCATTCTGAAATGTTGAACATGAATATTGTACACTTAAACACGATGGGTATTTATACTCATGAGTAAATAAATCCTGTTCCCAAAGCTCCTTTAACCCAGGGACTGTTTTCTCTACATCATCTTGATCAGAAGTGATGGCTGCAGTGACATTAGTAAGACTAGCTGAGTGGCTTAGTAGCAGAACTCTATTCCACACAAGTGGCAGTGAGAGTGATAATCACAAGTCGGGGCATCACTCACCTCACGAGGGACATCCTTCACCAGGCAGGTCCTCCAGCAGGGCTCCTCCATCAGCTCCCCTCCGCCACAGATTCCTGGTCTGGTAACAAACAGCGGTAGTCTGAACACCTGGTAACAACTGGAATTTGTCTGGTCTGGTGACAAACAGCAGTAGTCTGAACACCTGGTAACAGTGGTAGTTTGCTGCAACGTTGGATTGTAAACAGTGGTAGTTTGCCCAGTACAACTATGTTCAGTATATGCAGACTTACAAGGAACACTTGT
>OMNS01086277.1:6341-21629 GCA_900303225.1 Laemonema laureysi
CATCGGGCCAGGTAGGTTTGGATCGTTTTTTTCCCTTAATAAATGAAATAATAATTTAAAAACTGCATTTTGTATTTACTCAGGTTATCTTTGTCTAATATAAAAATTTGTTTGATGATCTGAAACATTTAAGCGTGACAAATATGCAAAAAAAGAAGAAATCAGGAAGGGGGCAAATACTTTTTCACAGCACTGTATATATATATACTGTATATATATGCAACCCACGTTAATGTTGTCTGCGTCTGGCCCCCAATAAACATAGTTTGGACACCCATGACATAGGCAATATGCCTCGGAGTGACCCAGGTTTGTTTCCAACTTGCAGACCCATGTCATTCCATCTCTTCTTCAACCCACTTTCCTGTCTGTCTTCACTCTCCTGTCCATAAAGAAATCCCATCAAAATCCTATAAAAACACATGAAATACAATACTAACTAGATTTAATATATTGTGTCTTCAGAGGAGCCAGAGCTGTTGCTTGATGCTAACATGTCACGTGACCACCTGGCCATGCTGGGTACTGACATCACACTGAGTGCCACTATCAGAGGTGTGCCCACTCCTACGGTCAGCTGGAAGAAGAATGGCAGCGACACCCCGGCCCATGCCACCATCGTCACCACCGCCAGTGGCAGCAAGCTCTTCATGCCCAAGTGTGTCCGCCCCGACTCTGGCAACTACACCATCACTGTGGAGAACGCAGCTGGGAAGAAATCTGCCACCGTGGCAGTGCTCGTATTGAGTGAGTCAAACAACCAACTATTATTAAATGTCTTTTATTATTAATTATTAATTATTATTATTAATGTATTTTATTGCACTATATCATTAAAAATTCCCTTCTATCCTTCCCTCCAGACAAGCCTTCTCCTCCCAGAGACCTGGTGTTGTCGGAGGTGACCAGCGAGTCAGCATATCTCACCTGGAAGGTCCCTGAGGACACTGGAGGAGCGGTCATCTCCCACTATGTAGTGGAGAAGAAGGACGTAGCAGCAGAGCAGTGGGTTCCTGTGTCTGCATCCAATAAGAAGCCCAGCCTGATGGCCATGTACCTGATGGAGGGAATCCAGTATCTGTTCCGTGTGGCCGCTGAAAACCAGTTTGGCAGGAGTGACTACGTGGTGACCAAGATGCCTATCAAGGCCATCGATCCTCTCTGTGAGTGCCTTTGAAAACATGTAGCATGGATTATAAAATCCTCTTGGGTAGTAGATCCATATTAGATTCATACAGATTAAGACCAAGGACTAGCACCAAATGAATTAACTACTATTATTGATGAATTGACTTCCAGATCCCCCTGGGCCACCGAAGAACCTTCACCACACTGACGCTGACAAAACAGAGGTGTGGTTGGAATGGGAGTGGCCTGACAGGACTGGAGGAAGTGACATCACTGGTTTCATTGTGGAGCACCAGGAAGATGGTCAAGCCGACTGGGTCACCTTCAAGACGGTTGACAACAACTGCAGCCATGTGATGGGGCTTGTGGAGGGCAAGACTTATCGCTTTAGGGTGAAGGCTCAGAACACCATCGGAGTGAGCCGTCCAGATACCAGTGTTCCCGTCACATGCCAAGAGAAGACATGTAAGACACATTGTTAGAGTTTGACATTCAAAGAAATTTATGAATAATGGATGAAAACCGATGATGTTTGTTGTCTTCCTTTCTAGTGCCACCAACTATTGAAGTTGATGTGAAACTGATTGAGGGTCTTGTGGTGAAAGCAGGAACTACCATTGTGCTGCCAGCTAAGATGACTGGCATCCCCACCCCCACTGCCAAGTGGATGAGTGATGGCAAGGAGATCATGTCTGAAGGCCACTACAATATAGAGTCTACTGGATCCTCCTCTATTCTCAGCATCCCTGAGAGTGTGAGAGGAGACACTGGAGAGTATGTCCTTATGGTCTCCAACCCAGCAGGGAGCAAGACGGCGGCCCTGCACGTCACGGTCCTTGATGTGCCCAGCGCTCCCATAGGACCGGTCAACATCCTGGATGTCACGCCTGACTTCATGATGATCCAGTGGAGGGCGCCGAAAGATGATGGCGGTACGCCAGTTACCAACTATGTGGTGGAGAAGAAGGATGTGAAGAAGCCCTGGGAGCCCTGGTCAGTGGTCAGCTCCAGTGGCACCAGCACCAAGGCTAAAGTGTCCAGGTTGGAAAAGGGTCGTGAATACATCGTCCGCATCCGGGCTGAGAACAAGATTGGTATCGGAGTAGGACTGGAGAGTCCTCCCACTATTGCCAAGCATATGTTCAACCCTCCCAGCCCCCCAGGCCCGCCGGAGTGCTCTGACATCACAGAGAATGCTGTGACAGTGGAGTGGGCTCTGCCTGAAAATGACGGTGGTAGCCCCATCAGTGGATATGTGATTGAGAGGCGAGAGATGACCGGCAAATGGATCCGTGTGAACAAAACTCCTATCCTGGATCTCAGATACAGAGTCTCAGGCCTATATGAAGGCAATAGCTATGAATTCAGAGTGTTTGCAGAAAACATTGCTGGCATCAGTGGACCTTCCCCTATCTCTGACCCCATGAAGGCCACCCGTGCCCTGACCAAACCTGGACCACCTGGAAGCCCCAAACTCAAGGACTGGAGCAAATCGTATGCAGACATCTGCTGGATCAAGCCAACCAGAGATGGAGGCAGCCCCATCCTAGGCTACATAGTTGAAGCCCAGAAATCAGGCAGTGCCCAGTGGGATAAAATTAACAAAGACATCATTAAGATCTGTGCCTTCAGAGTTCCAGGTCTTATTGAGGGAATGGAGTATAGGTTCCGCATTAGAACCACCAATAAGATTGGAGACAGTGAACCGAGAGAGCTCACTGAGACAGTCCTGGCCAAGGATATCTTGGTGCCCCCAGAAGTCGTGGTGGATGTGTCATGCCGTGACTCCCTCACAGTCAGGGCAGGCCAGAGCATTAGCCTGATTACCAGGGTGAAGGGCCGACCTGATCCTGAGATCACATGGACCAAAGACGCCAGAGCTATGGGCAGAGACAAACGCACTGAAATGAAAAACAACTACCCGCTATGTGAACTTGTCATCTCTGATGCTGTGAGGGCAGACTATGGTAAATATGCTATTTCTGCCAAGAACAGCAGTGGACAGGCCCAGGCTACCATCATCGTCAACGTTTTGGATGTTCCAGGGCCTTGCCAGAACATTAAGGTGGCTTATGTGACCAAGAAATCCTGCATGGTGTCATGGGAGAACCCAGAAGATTATGGAGGAACTGAGATCACTCAGTACACCATTGAGTGTCGCCAGCCCAGCCAGAGAGGATGGACCATAATCTCCAATGATTTCACCAAACGTCAGATGAAGGCCCCTCTTACTGAGGGATGCGAGTACTTCTTCCGGGTCAGTGCAGAGAATAAAATTGGTTGTGGTCCTTCTATTGAATCCAAGACTGCCGTGCTGGCAGTGGATCCCATTGAGAAGCCCGGGGAACCCATTGACTTCCAAATCTCTGAAATTGGCAAGACCTTCTGCTTCCTCAAGTGGAAGAAGCCAGACTATGATGGCGGTAGTCGCAATATAGCTTACCATGTGGAGAAGAAGCCCAAAGAAGCTGAGGACTGGGAGAGGCTGCATAAGGGAGCCATCAAGGAGACCTACTTCATGGCTGACAGATGCATTGAGAACCAGATCTATCAGTTCAGGGTCCAGACTAAAAACGAGGGAGGAGAAAGTAACTGGGTGACCACAGGTGAAGTCCTGGTGAAGGAGCAGCTGGTGGAGCCAGAAATCAAGATCAAACTGGATGGAACTCTGGTTGTCAAGGCCGGAGACTCCATCCCTATTGAGGCAACTATCAAGGGCAAGCCACAGTGTGATGTCAAATGGACCAAGGACGACAACACAAAAGAAATCAGGAAGGGTCTCAGACATCAGTTGGAATCTGGTGCTGACTTCTCCAAGCTGCTTGTCACTGGAGCCAGGCGCACAGACAGTGGCAAATACGTTATTACGGCCTCCAACATCGCTGGAACCTGTTCTGCTGATGCTAAGGTCAATGTCCTGGACAGACCTGGGCCCATCAGTGACCTCAAGGTCTCAGGCATCACCACCGACAGGTGCCACCTGGACTGGGAGGTTCCTGAAGACGATGGTGGCTGTGAGATCTACAACTACATCATTGAGAAATGTGAGACCAAGAGAGGAGTCTGGTCTGTCCATTCTAACGCAGTGATCACCAACAAGGCTAACGTTACCCGCCTCATTGAAGGAAACCAGTACACTTTCAGAGTGCGTGCAGAGAACAAAATGGGCCCTGGCCCAGCAGTTCAGAGCGAGGCCATTGTGGCTGGTACCCAGTTCAGCGTACCTGGGGCTCCTGATACACCTGAAGTTACCAAGATCGCCAAGGAAAAGATGAGTGTACAGTGGTCTGAGCCAGAGAAAGATGGGGGCAAGCCCATCATTGGATATCTATTGGAGAAGAAGGAGGAGCATGCTGTCAGATGGTCTCCTGTCAACAAGGAGGCCATCCCCGGGACTTGTCTGACTGTGACTGGACTCCTGCCTCTCCACGAGTATCAGTACAGAGTCAAAGCTGTGAATGAAATCGGAGTTGGTGCTGCCAGCAAGCCTTCACGGGCCATCACTGCTAAAGACGCAGTTGGTAAGCAAGCGAAAATCAATAGAATAAGAACTCAAATAGAACTTTTTGTAGTTCTAACAAACTAAAAATCTGTAATTATATCTGTAATGACAGCAGTATTTGTTAGCAGTTTCTATCAGAGAGGTGCAGTTGTGCAGTTGTGCAATTGCTTTTAGAGAAGTGTTGTCCCACTCAGTGTTCACACGTGTCGTGTCATTTCAGAACCACCTGCACCTCCAACCAACATGAAGGTCATTGACAGCACCAAGTCCACCATCTCCTTGGGCTGGGCGAAGCCTGTTTCTGATGGTGGCGTGCCCCTCATCGGCTACGTGGTGGAGATGAGGGTGAAGGGAACGGCCAAGAAGGATGAGGGCTGGAAGAGGTGCAACGTGGCCGCTCAGCTGGTGGTGTGTAACTTCACTGTCACTAGCCTGGACGAGAAGTTGGAGTACGAGTTCCGAGTGTCCGCCCAGAACCAAGTGGGCATGAGCCTGCCCTGCGACCTGGAAGGAGCTGTGATGCCCAGAGAGATCCTAGGTGAGGCCTTCTCAGTCCTTATGTATGTACGACAATAATTACATTTGTCTGGCTTTAAAGTGGGTGTGCAGCTAAAACGATTCTAAACCATGCGATTACTGTGATGATTCCTTACAAACGGGTTGTCACTGAAGCATAACCTTTAACAGGAACTCCACTCTGATGCCTGTTTTCTTTCCAACAGAGTCTCCAGATATTGATCTGGATGCCAATCTGAAGCAGGGTCTGACCGTAAGGGCTGGTTGTCCCATCAGACTCTGTGCTACCATCAAAGGCAGACCTCCTCCCACAGTGACCTGGAGACGGATGGGTATTGACAATGTTGTGAGGAAGGGTCATGTGGACATCATCGACACCATGACCTTCCTGGTCATCCCTGACAGCACCCGCGACGACTCCGGCAAATACTGCCTGACCCTGCAGAACGCTGCTGGGGAGAAGGCTGTGTTTGTCAATGTTAAGGTTCTCGGTGAGTTACACTTTCATAATTATTCATAGCAACTTAAACCTCTCACATTTCGATCTAGGCCTTGTTGCTCTAAATGGGTCAACAAGGGGTAGAACCTGAATGCATTTCTCTTATGAGGAGGATTATGGACAGCAACTAATTAAAGAACATTTGTCCAATAGACACCCCAGGGCCTGTGGTGAACATTGAGGCTACAGACATCCAACAGACCTCGGCCAAACTGTCATGGAGTCCTCCGGAGGTCGATGGTGGTAGTGAGATCACTCAGTACATCGTTGAGAAGCGCGAGATTGATCGCAAAACGTGGGCTGTTGTGAAGGGAGAGGTTGAGATTGACAAGATTCCCTTTAAGGTGGGCGGTCTGATGGCTGGCACGGAGTACTACTTCAGAGTCACAGCAGTCAACCAGTATGGGCCTGGAGTACCCAAGGTCTCCCCTACCTCCTACCTGGCCTCCGACCCTATCAGTACGTATGGCTTACAGCTCAATACCTTCATATATGTCCTTATATTCATTGTGTTTTATCTGCGATGTATACTAACATGAGAGTTCATCAGCTCATTCAGGTAACCTATATCTGTGCTCCTTTAGGTAAGCCTGATCCTTGTGAGAAGATCGAGGTTCTGGAGATCACCAAGAATAGTGCCACAGTGGGCTGGGTGAAGCCCATGAGGGATGGAGGAGCCAAGATCGACGGTTACGTTATTGAGTACATTGAGGTTAAACCTCCCCCACAGCCCTCTGCACCTGTGGAGGTTTGTTTTCTAGCTGATTATCAACCATATCTCATCAAGACCTCATAATCTATGCGCTTCTTACATAATAATAACAATAATCATAATCATAATCATAATAATAACAAGGATGATTTGTGATGTTGCAGGTTCCGGAGGGAGAGGAACCACCTCCGGCTCCAGAGCTGGTGGTGGAGGAGGAAGAGGAGGAGGAGGAGAAGGAGAAGGAGAAGGAGGTGTGGAATGCCTACACCACAGTTAAGGGTCTCAGCGTTGCTATCAGTGGACTGAAGGAGGGCAAGAGGTACAAGTTCAGGGTAGCAGCCAAGAACATCATGGGCTGCAGCTCCTTCAGTGAGACCAGAGAGCCCTCTGAGATCAAGGAACAGATCTGTAAGTCACATTGTTCAGCGTCCACCTGCCGTCTCTTCTTTTAACACGTGTATATATTTCTCTCCATTCAGCATGTTGTATCTATACTTATTTTAATTCAGCACACTTTATTTATACTTGTCATTCAACATATTGTATTTATACAGTGGAGCCCAAGATCGTCATGGCTGAGATGGTCAGTGCCAGAGCAGGGGCCAAGTTGAGAGTTGAAGCAGTGGTTTCTGGGAAACCGGCCCCAGACTGTAAGTGGCTGCGTGGGGATGACACGGTGGTGCCATCCAGCCGTCTAGCGGTCCACAAGTCTGGGAACCTGTGTGTCCTCATCATCAAGGATGTGTCCAGGACAGACAGTGGAGAGTACAGCCTGTCAGCAGAAAACAGCTGTGGAAAAGTGGTGCAGGCCCTCAAGATCATCATCAGAGGTCACTATTATTATTATTACTACTATTATGACTATCACTATTAGTATCACTATTATTACTGTCTCTATTATACCTCTACAATACCTTTGTGGTTAATGGTGATGTTAGTACTATTATACCTCTATGATGAATGTTGATGTTAGTACTATGTTTTCCAGATATCCCTGGGGCTCCCGAGGGTCCAGTGGAGATCAGCGACATCGACTCTGATGCCTGTTCTCTGTCCTGGAACAAGCCCCTGGAGGACGGAGGCAGTAACATCACTAACTATGTGGTGGAGAAGTGTGATGTGACCAGGGGAGATTGGGTGACCGCTGTCTCCTCCTGTGGGAAGACAGGCTGCAGGCTGGGCAAGCTGATCCCAGGGAAGGAGTATGTCTTCCGCATCCGGGCAGAGAACCGCTTTGGCGTCTCTGATCCCATCCATTCTGACCGCATGGTGGCCAAGTTCCCCTTCCGTAGGTTTCACACTATACATACTACACCTTCACTACATGTTACACATACTACACCTTCACTCCATGTTACACATACTACACCTTCACTCCATGTTACACATACTACACCTTTACTTCATGTTACACATACTACACCTTCACTACATGTTACACATACTGCACCTTCACTACATGTTACACATACTACACCTTCACTACATGTTACACATTCTACACCTTGACTACAAGTTACACATACTTAGGGTTGGGTATCGTTTGAATTTTATTGATTCCGGTTCCGGTTCCGGTTCTGCTTATCGATTCCGGTTCTTATCGATTCCGTGTTTCGATTCCAATATAGTAAAAAAAAAGGTCAAATGTTTAGATAACAAATATATCTGTATTCTTTTAACCGTTACTGATCATTAACAAAGTAAATACATACAATAAAAACGTATGATAAACAGACGTGCATTAAAAAACTTAAATAAATAATAGATAAGGAATAATCTAGAGCAGTTAATTAAACTAAGGTAGACAAAAGGAAACCCACACTCACAGTCACAACTCCTCTCAGAGCCTTATCAGACATGCTCAATGACTTAAACCACGCAAATTAGTAGTACCTGAGATAGAGGCAACGTTGAAACTTTTTGTCTGGAAAATACTGGTTTAAATTAACCAAACAACACCATCATATTTGTGGATAATTAGTAGTAGTTGGAGGTGCTTGCGAGGTGCTCGCGCTGGCTGACACACTCGCACTCGGAGACCGCAAGACGTCAAACACGGTACATTCTTTCAAATCGATGCCGTGCTGCCTTAAATGTTTGGTCAGACATGAGGTGCAACTTGCCTTGCAGCTAATACATTTCCCACATTTACTGCACTTAGCCTTGTCATCGCTTTCTTTTACAAAGTGAAGCCACACTTTTGACCGTTTACCGCAGTCCATCTTTCACATTGCTGCCATTAGCAAAGATAACATGCATGCTAACCGCTAGCTGTAAAACAAATGGACACGTTGCGTTGTTGCGTTGATGCGTGACGTAGACAGGTCCTGGCAGATAAAACATTTAAAAAAATAACATCCTGGCAGGTAGCTGCCACGTCCTTGCAGACATATAGAATTGCAATAATAAAGATTTATATCTCTTTTAGGAACCGATAAGCAGAACCAAAATTCAACTATTTTTTTCGGGTACCCGGTACTCTGCATTTTGGATTCGGTTCCCAACCCTACACATACTACACCTTCACTACATGTTACACATTGTACACCTTGACTACATGTTACAAATACTACACTTACTGTTACTCCGCCATTTTACTACAGGTTACAACATACTATACTTTTACTACAGTTGCACATAATACATGTGTTCACATAATACTACAGAACCAAAACTGGGCTCACTGCTGAAGTTACCATATGTTAACATTTGGTTGTTTGTGTTGTCTGTGGTGACCAACAGAGGTTCCAGATGAGCCCCTTAACTGCCGCATCAACAAGACCAACAAGGACTGCATGTTTGTGGCCTGGGACAAACCCGACAATGATGGCGGCAGCCCCATCACAGGCTACTACATCGAGAGGAAGGAGAGGAACAGCCTGCTCTGGGTCAAGGCCAACGACACGGTGGTCCGCACCACAGAGTACCCCTGTGCCGGCCTCATTGAGGGCTTGGAGTACACATTCAGAGTATCCGCCATCAACCGGGCTGGCCAGGGCAAGCCCAGCAAGAAGACAGACTTTGTTACTGCCAGAACCCCCATCGGTAAGTCCTTCCCCACACAGCTTTTTACTTATTCACACATTGCATTTCTAACAGCTTGGACCTTATTAGAGAAAATTATAAAAACTCTTTATCAACTGAGGGCTCAATAAAAAGTGGGGAAGGCTTCGTCGTGCAGCTGATTACATCGAGGAGGCGTCTGGAGTCATGATTATATTTAGCTATAACAAAATATTTTTTTGTTTTGCATTCAATCTTTCAGCCTTTCAAGATGAGTGTTGATGAGTGAAAGTTTTGTAGCCCTCCATTTGCGTTCTGCTTTATGGCAAGTTCTCTTTATTAAACAGATTTATTCATTAAAGGTGCTATATATAACAATGACACCAAGCATTTAAAATGGGTACTGCAGTCTAAATTTACAATATTGGAGAGAGATGTCTCCGCTCGCCCCCTCCTCCCCAGACTTGAAACTCACACATGTTACCAGGTTAGGAGGCAGGAGCAGGGTTGTTTGTGACATGGGACTGCTTCCTCTTGGGAGATGTTGCTGGAGAGTTGTTGAGGGAACGAGGAGAGGGACCCCGCTTCTTGACCCCTTGAGAGGCTCTCTGGGGGCAGTCCCGGGGATGATCCACCGAAGATGATCCACCGTCCGTCAGGTCCATAGTGGCGCAAAGTAGTTAGACACTGGGAGGAAATCCTCATCAGAGAGAGACCCCACAACCCGCCTGACAAGAGAAGCCAATAAGGGCTCACCAACACTGCATCCATTCCCATCCAAGTTTGCCGCCTCAGGAGTTCATTGATCAGACATGGCAAAATGTCCATACAAAAGCTTTGCACTCTAAAGCTCTTAGTGTGGTTATTGACACCACAAGCAAGTAAATACATATAAAATAGCACGTATTGTGGGGTAATAAAACCTCACCCAATTCAGAATTGTAGTAGATCAGGGAGAAGGCAACACATGGTGGACCAGCATCACAGAACTCTTGAATGTTTTTGAGATGATTAAAGATTTTAATTAAATACTTCTATCCCCTTTATAGACACACCAGGCAAACCAGACATTCTGGATGTGACCAAGAACTCTGTGAGTCTGGTGTGGAGCCGACCCAAGAACGACGGCGGCAGTAAGATCGTGGGCTACTACGTGGAGTGCACCAGGGTGCCTGGGGAGGCGTGGCTGAGGTGCAACACCAGCAGTCAGAACGTCCCCAGGGAGGAGTACACGGTCACCGGGCTGGAGAGGGATCTGCAGTACCAGTTCAGAGTCATTGCCAAGACCGCTGTCAACATGAGCAAACCCTCCGAGTCCACAGATCCTGTTCTGGTCTGCGCTGAGAATGGTACAATAATGGAGCTCACTTGCACAAAATGCTTACTCAATGCTTACTCATTCCCCACATAATGCTTACATCTATGACATTTAAACAAATGGACCCCTTTTCGTTTGAAAATATTCGTTGTATAATATATATATTATACTCCTACTATTTTACTTAAAAGTAAATATAAATGAAAGTGTATATTTGTGTATTGTATGCTTAACTGCTACCTGTTGGACTGCAGTTCCACCAAGAGTGGAAATCAATGCTAAGATGCAGAAGGGGCTGATGGTGAAGGCCGGAGCCACGGTCCTGCTGGAGGCAGCAGTGTTTGGTAAACCCATGCCCAAGGTGACCTGGAAGAGAGGAGACGACAGCCTCCGCTTGGCTGAGGGTCTCACCATCACCCACCAGAGACAACAGTTCCAGCTGGAGATGACCAACGTAACCAAGGAATACAGTGGAACCTACACCATCTTGGCAGAGAATGCCAGTGGATCCAAGATGGCAGAGATCATCGTCAAGGTTTTAGGTGCGTCAAGGTTCTCAAACCATGTTGGTCTATTTTCTGCAGTCAAGTCATTTTCATGAAATGTTTGACTTTATGAACTTATTTTGGAATGTATGTAATATATGTTAATAACAAACAAACTGAAATAGTGTTGGACTCAGTACTGGGAACTAACAGCCAACCTTGTCTCCAGATGTACCTGGGCCTCCTGCCAGTATCAAGTTCTCAGAGGTGTTTGCCAACAGTGTGAAGGTGGTGTGGGAGCCCCCGCTGAAGGACGGTGGAGCTCCCATCACCCATTACATTGTGGACAAGCGTGAGACTAGCAGGTCAAACTGGGCGCAGGTCTCGGCCAAGATCAAAGGTGACACCCATGAGTTCAACGTGGAGAAGCTGATTGAGGGTCATGAGTACCAGTTCCGTGTTTGTGCCGAGAACAGCTGGGGAGTGGGAGAGGCCTTCATCAGCAACCCCGTCGTCGCCAGGAACCCCTTCAGTAAGTCCTGACTGTCTAACCTAAACCAGCTAACTGTTTCAGTAAGTCCTGACTGTCTAACCCAGGGGTCGGCAACCCAAAATGTTGAAAGAGCCATATTGGACCAAAAAAACAAAAAACGAATCTGTCTGGAGCCGCAAAAAATTAAAAGCCTTATATAAGCCTCATAATGAAGGCAACACATATTTATTCTACACATTTTTACAGCATTGGAAAACGTTCCAGGGAGCCACTAGGGCGGCGCTAAAGAGCCGCATGCCGCTCTAGAGCCGCGTGTTGCCGACCCCTGGTCTAACCCAAACCCTCTAACTGTTTCCCATGACGATGTTGTTTAAAACACTGTTGTGTCTCTATGGAATAAACCCTGAACTTGGTGTGACCCCCAGCTGTGCCTGGCCCATGCAAGGCTCCAGTCATCACCAACGTGACCAAGGATCACATGACAGTCAGCTGGACGGAACCTACAGACGACGGCAAGTCCGCCATCCTGGGCTACGTCCTGGAGAAGAAGGAGACCAAGGAGATGAACTGGATCAAGTTGAACAGAAAGCCTATGATGGAGCGCATGCTGGAGGTATCCGGTCTGTCAGAAGGAACAGAGTATGACTTCAGAGTCACCGCTGTAAACCTGGCTGGTCTGGGTATACCTAGTGAACCTTCCAGCTCCACTTACGCCCTGGACCCTATTAGTGAGTTTCAACACCCTCTCTTTTAAGTTATTCCAGGAAGTAGATGTGTCCTAAAGGCTGCGTCATGATCATTTCTAATATAAAGTAAAAGTTAAGAATGAATGAGTTCTGAGGTGTGATCTGTGCTTCAGATCCTCCTGGCCCAGTGGTAAACCCCAGCATGACGGACACCACCAACAGCACCATCAGTCTGAGCTGGACCGCTCCGGCCAGCAACGGAGGAAGCCCCGTGCTGGGTTACCTGGTGGAGTGCAAGCGGACTGACACCACTGACTGGATCCGCTGCAACGTCCCCAAGAACCTGCAGGACACCAGCTACGTCATCCAGAACCTCATCGATAAGTCTGAGTACCAGTGCCGTATCACAGCCGTCAACAAGGTTGGGTTCAGTGAGCCCTGTGAAGTTCCAGGAAAGCACATCGCTAAAGACATTTTAGGTACGTTGCTGTGCTATGCTTTCATTGTATTTCAGTCACAGCATATATAATATATAGCTGGTCCAGAATGGAGAAGGTTATCTTATCGCGGTGGTTGTTGTGTGTAGAAGGTTATCTGTTATTGACAGGGTGGTTGATGTGTGTAGAAGGTTATCTGTTATTGATGGAGTGGTTGTTGTGTGTAGAAGGTTATCTTGATGTGGTGGTTGTTGTGTACAGTTCCTCCAGAGGCAGAGCTCAGTGCAGAGCTGAAGGAGGTGCTGGAGCTGCGTGCTGGAGCCACCATGAAGCTCCAGGCCACCATCAAAGGCCGTCCCACTCCCAGGATCATTTGGGCCAAGATGAACACTAACATCAAGGACCGCCAAGGAATTATCATCAAATCCACAGACACAGACACTCTGGTGAAGGTGGAGAACGTGAACAGATACGATGCTGGAAAGTACATCCTCAGCCTGGAGAGTGTGTATGGAATGAAGATGTACACCATTGTTGTCAAGGTCTTGGGTGAGTCAAAATCCAATGATCATTCATCATTTAATAACCAGTTCATTTATATCAGAGACAAGTTCCACTCAACCCACTATGACTAGTTATGACAAACTTGTGTAGAATATTTTGTATCGTGTGGTGTATTTCCTGAGTGGTAGCGTAGTGTTGTTGTGTCTCCAGACACTCCTGGGCCACCAGTCAACCTGATGGTGAAGGAGAACTCCAAGGACAGTGTCTCCATCCTCTGGGATGCTCCTCTGATCAACGGAGGCTATGACATCACTCACTACATCGTGGAGAAGCGTGACGCCGAAAGGAAAGCCTGGTCCATCGTCTCCAACAAGTGCACCAATGGCTCCTTCAAGGTTCCCGATCTGGAGGCCGGTAGATCCTACTGCTTCAGGGTGTCTGCAGTCAACGAGCTGGGCATCGGAGAGGCCTGTGAGACTGCAGACTCCGTCAGAGCTTCAGGTGGGCCGCAATCTCTTAGGTCATCATTAGGTGATCAGTTATTTAGTATGAAATCTAACTGAAGAGATGTGTTCTTCCAGAGGAGCCTGGGCCTGTGATGGACTTTAAGACTCTGCTGGTGACCAAGGACTCCTGCACCCTGAGCTGGAAGAAGCCTCTCTCGGATGGAGGCAGCCGCATCATCTGCTATGTCCTGGAAGTCTTGAATGGAGATGATAAGTACAAGGAGCTCCTGAGGTCCAAGAACATGCAGTATAGCGCCAAGGACCTGGTGGATGGTCGAGAGTACAACTACCGGGTCAAAGCGGTCAATGATGCAGGAGAGAGTTCCGCCAAAGAGCTGGCTGTTGTCGCCAAGGACCAGATCAGTACGTTACCTTCATCATGTTCAGCGATGCGTTTCTCTCTATACTTGATTGATTAGATTAGATTAACCATTAGATGGAATTGAATGTAATGTATTTGGAACATAGAGCTGTGGTGGTTCCATCTACTTCAAAGTACTTCATGTATTTCAAAATGTTTTAAATGTATTTAATCTACCATTCTGCAGTTCATCCTACATGTGACTTGCGTGAGCTCCCCAACATGTGCTACATCGCTAAGGAGGGTAGCACAGTACGTCTGAAGATCCCCATCATCGGCAAACCTACTCCTAAGGTGTCCTGGAAGAAGGGAGATGAGGAGGACCTGATGGACACAGGTAGAGTGTGTGTGGAGTCCTCAGCTGTCAACACCACCTTGCTGATCAGAGACTGCCAGAGATCTGATGCTTCCAAGTATACCATCACCCTGAGGAACAGCGCTGGGACCAAGGAGTCCACCATCTTCATTAGGTCAGCATGGGACTCTCCTCTCCTCCATGTCAAAGCATCAGTCAGAGAGATGTGTTCAGACCACATGTACCAATAGCTACACTACTGTATTGATGTATGTGATCATGTGTTTCAGGGTGGTGGGCAAACCAGGCATCCCGGTCCAGCCAGTGAAGTTCAAGGATGTGACGGCTGATGGCGCCACGCTAAGGTGGGGAGCTCCCAAGGACGACGGAGGGTCTGAGATCACCAACTACATCCTGGAGAAGAGAGACTCCATCACCAACATGTGGGTGACAGTGTCCTCCTCAGTGGATACCAACTCTATGAGGGTCACCGGCCTTCATGAAGGCACAGAGTACATCTTCAGAGTCTGTGCAGAGAACAAGTACGGCGTGGGAGAGGGACTCAAGTCTGAGCCTCTGGTTGCTAAGCATCCATTCAGTAAGTTCCCACCAACATGGCCAGGTGGTCTTCCTCACTCTCAGTGAAGTGGGATGGCTCATAGTTCTGTCGTTTCTCCTCAGATGTCCCTGACGCTCCTGCTCCACCTCAGATGATAAGCATGCTTCATGACTCGGCCTACCTTGCGTGGTCTGACCCCCGCAAGACTGGCGGCTCTCCCATCACTGGTACATCATCCATACTGAGATAAAGTCATTAAAACACACTAAGAGTCATTAAAACAC
>OMNS01086281.1:0-19572 GCA_900303225.1 Laemonema laureysi
ATGGATATGCACGCGTGTGCACACACACATGCACACACACACACACACACACACACACACACACACACACACACACACACACACACACACACACACACACACACACACACACACACACACACACTCGCTCTCTCGCTCTCTCTCTCTCGCTCTCTCTCTCTCTCTGTTTGCCACAGCTTGTTAAAAATGTATGCATATTAATTAATTTACCTTCACACACGTTTATCTTCCATTTGTATTTGAATTGATTGTCTTATATAGTCTTTTATTGATTGACCTATAAATATCTCTTAAAAGGAAATTCCTCAAATGAACCTTGCCTTAATTACTATTACTATATTGAAAAACATTTTCCACATCTGTCACCAGGTTCAACCAGCATTGGAGGAAGCCAGTCTCTAACCTCTGGCAGGCCCAAAAGGAAACGCAGACCCAACCCTCACTATGTCCAGTCAGCAGATGAACAAGATACAGCAGAGCCAGAGGTTCTTGGGCACAAGACGAAGAGAAGGACAAAAGATCAGGGGGGAAACAAGATGACAGTTAGGAATGAGAGTGACACACCTCCTTCTAAAGGTAAGTTATTTTATTATTGTTCTAGAATATATATATAGTTCTATTAGCAAACAGTTTGGTAGTGGTACATCCCTCTGTGATATGTTGTGGTTATTTAGTATGTTCGTTTTTAGGTCCTGTTGTCCATCACTTTAAGCATTATACTGCATTAAAACATACACAATATAACAGATGAGGAGACTCACAATATCAAACAAATGTCTTCACAAGTTCTCCTTGTTTTCCCAGAATACCTTGCGGAGGGTTCAGAGCACATCTTCCGCACGCACACATGCCCCAAATGCCGCCGCTGCTTCAAGATGCGCTCGCACCTCCAGGAGCACCTGCGCATCCACTTCCCCAGCCCCAGCCTCCAATGCCCCACCTGCGAGCGCTACTTCACCAGCAAGAGCAAGCTGCGCGTGCACATGCTCCGCGAGGCGGGTCAGAAAGTCCACCGTTGCAACCGCTGTGACTATTCTGCCGTCGAGCGCAATGCCGTCCGCCGCCACCTCGCCAATGTCCACGGGGACGACGCCGGTGACGGGGAAGTCATGGGTGGCCTGCCTACCCCCAGCGTACCGACCTACCCGTGCCCCACCTGTGGCCAAACGTTTCAGCAGAGCAGGTCGCTCAAGGCCCACATGAAGACCCACAACGTCCCACCGGACCGACAAGCTCTGCCTTGCTTCCAAGAGGGCTGCACCTTCCAGGGCTCCCTGCGCAAGGAACTGCTGCGACACGCCAGGGAGGCCCACGGCATCGCGGCAGTGGAGTGTCGCCATCACGCCTGCAACGCCATCTTTGCCAACGAGAGGGACATGGAGGAGCATTGCCGCGCGCACCTCGCCTACCACTGCTCGCAGTGCGACTTCTCCTGCTCCAACAAGAGTGTGTTCCTGCAGCACCGGCGACAAGGCCACGCGGGGGAGGACGAGCTCCGCTGTGAGTTCTGCACCTTCGTCACCCTTAACCCCGTGGAGTTCCAGCAGCACGTGGGACATTTGCACGCCAGCGAGAAGATCCACCGGTGTGCGCAATGCAGCTACATGACCGCTCACAAGCGCGGTTTGAACCGGCACATGTTGATGCACAGTGGTGAGGATGATGTTAATTTGCATTTTCTGGTTCGGTGTGTAACAAGCTCCATTAAGCCTGATGTATACTTCTGCATCGAATAGCCACCATAGGTACATTGTGGATCTCTAGACCTCCTGCGTAGCCCACAGAGGCCACCACTGCCATACGTTACATGCACTTAATAAAAACCTTCTCATGTCAATTTGTACAACACATCTTCACATTATAGATCACAAAGTAAATTCGTAGTATCTACTGCGGCTATCCGATGCAGAAGTGTAAATTGGCCTTCAGAAACAACATGATTTATGGATTTCTTTTTGTGTGGTTCCCATTGAGATTCACACCAACCCTCTTGTTTTCTCCCCTTCATGGCTCTCTTTAAAAGGTGAGAAACCTCACAAGTGTAGCAAGTGTGACTTCAGGTGCCGGGATGAGTCCTACCTCACCAAGCACATGCTCACACACTCTGACGACAAGAACTTCATGTGTTCCGAGTGCGGCTACGTCACAAAATGGAAGCACTATCTGAACGTGCACATGAGGAAACACACCGGGGATCTCAGGTAAAGAAGCCTTGAAGGCAAACATGAAAAATCTCACTACATAACAGATAGCACCAACCATGATTGTGGTTTCTAATTGGCTTAAATCAGTGCCAAAGACACAAACAGCAACTACATTACCTCTGCTTCACCAAAGTTGGTCCTGTCCCTGTAGATTGATTGATTGTCTTGACGGCGAAATTATCTTATTAACGTAGCATATATTTATGGTCACATATCAATGGTCTTAAAATATACAACTGAGGTCAATGTTATATTGAGTTGTCGTCATTATTCATGATTTCATAGAGAAAACGGACTATAAGTCAAGTCCATTTCAGTCTCAAAGGGCTTCAAAGGCCCACATTACACAACAACCTAGGGTTAGAGAGGAAGTTACTGAAAAGCCTTCTTTCTCTTTGCAATACAAAGTACCTGCTTTATACATTATATCTTCTGGTTTCACCCTGAAGGTACGAGTGTGACCAGTGTCCCTACCGCTGTCACCGTGTAGACCAGCTGAACAGCCACAAGCTTCGACATCAGGCCAAGTCGCTCATGTGCGAGATCTGCGCTTATGCCTGCAAGCGCAAGTATGAGCTTCATAACCATATGTTGACCAAGCACTCCACCGGGCCGAAGCAGGCAGCAGCAGCCTATCAGTGTAAATACTGCTCTTATACCACCTGCTATCGCCAGGCACTCCAGAACCATGAGAACTGTAAACACACCAAGTTGAAGGAGTTCCGCTGTGCGCTCTGCTCCTACACATCCTTCAGCACTATCAGCCTGTTTTTGCACAAGAGAAAGGTCCATGGGTATGTTCCCGGTGACAAAGGCTGGCTGGAGAACTATGCCTCGAAAGAGAAGGAAAGAAACGCAATCGAATGTGTCCAGGATTTCTACGGAAAGCCCCCGGTAGGTTGTGACCAATTGGAACCACCAACACCTCGGACCAATGAAAACCAGTCTGATCCGACTGGCCGAACTGAACAAAACAGGAAGAACCAGGAATTGTCTCTTTCTCAAACCTCAAATCCAGGAAATGGAGTTAATGTAATCTCTGAAGGGGTAGATGTTGAGGGTATTCCAGGAGACGCTTCATCCGGGAACTGCCCCGAGGAGTATTGTACGTTGGTGTTGACCACACTTTCAACAGCTGAATATGAGACCACTCCATCTCCAAATGAGAAGGATCATGTCCAGTTTCCAAATGCCACGACATCCACTTCAAATAAGAACGATTGTTGTGATACTCCACAACAACAGAGAGGTACCAGCCCAAGTGATTCTCCAAGTGCTGCAGGAGAAGAGGCTGACTGTGATCAACGTGAAATAAATGACAACGATGGCTCGATCAACGAAGAGTTGGAGGAAGCAGGCGAAACCACCAACAGGTCCTCTGACCCTACCGCCCATTCACAATCTGAGGTCCACCTGAAGGCCATGAAGAAGCATGACAGTGACCAGGCAGAGGCAATGGTTATGGAAGGACGGGTGAAGATGCTCGTAGCGCAGACGGAAGACGTGTACCGCTGCGACAAGTGCTTGTATGTGACTCGCAAGGGAAGCGCCCTGAAGCATCACCGTCAATTTGTGTGCCAGAATAGGTCTAAGGGACATGACTGCCGGGCCTGTGGGGCACACTTCAAACAAAAGCGAGGCCTCGATACACACCTCATGAAGAAGTGCCCGGCTCGTCAGCGAAACACAAGAGCCTTTAAAGGTGTTTCAACTGCGCCGATTACAGTGAGTCCGGACTTTCTCCGCGGTCAGGATGTAGGAAAACATATGGATGAAATAGATGAACATCGTGTAGAGGTTGCCATAAATAATGAAAGTACAACTCAAAGAAGAGATGGGAAATCTACATCTAATGTCGCTACCTCTGGTGAATCAAAAGACACGCAAAAGGAACATTTTAAGGTTAAACTTGTGAAGAAAGCTGTTTCTAATGACAAAGAAAGAAATTGTGTATCAAAAAAAACTGTGCTTTACACTAAAGGACGTGGGAAATTCACATGCAGACAATGCAATTTTTCCTCAATAAGGCTGGCAACTGTTCAACGTCACTGCACTGCCTGCAGACAAAACTTTGAGAAGAAAGATGAAGATCACAGCCAGTTAGCATGTGCAGATGCTGACTCAAGTGGCACACTCACACACTCGGAACAAGTCCTGGGTGATAAAAAGGACAATAGAAGTACAATCAAAACTTTGACAAAATCGAAAAGACAACTCATCTCCTGTCCCAACTGTCCATTCAAGTGCAGTCAGAAACGAGCTCTAGAAAGCCACGAGAAGAGAGGTTGCTTGAAAGCTAACGAAATCCAGTGCCACCTCTGCTCATTTGTTGCAAAGTCCCAGAATTCTTTGATGAATCATGTTTCCTCTGTCCACGAGAAAACAAAGCCTCAGCGCTTGCCTTGTGAACACTGCGACTTCACCTGTAAGCAGGCGCAGAGCATGGCTCAGCACGTTGCAGTCAAACACAAAGGGTCACGACCCCACCGCTGCCCCTACTGTCCCTTCAGCACGACCCGTCATCACCGGCTTGAGGAGCACCAGTCCTTGCACACCGGCATTGGCCGCTACTCCTGCGAAGAGTGTGGCAAGACCTTCGGCACCGTGACCAAACTGCGGCAACACAAGACGCGTGTCCACGACAGGAAGCCCGCTCATTTCTGCTCGCTCTGCGACTTCAGCGGCTACACCCTGGACGACGTGAGGCGCCACAACCTCCGATGCCACACAGGAGAGCTCCAGCACTCTTGCGCTCATTGTGAGGCCTGCTTCAGTTCCAACGCAGCTCTAAGGAACCATTCTAAGCGTGTCCACCAGCTCCAGGACTCTCTCTCCTGTCCTGAATGCGACTTTACGTGTGGCAGTGATGCTGCTCTCAAAAGCCACCAGCAGAGTATGCACTCTCTGCTCAAGTGCTCCACCTGTCAGCGGCATTTCGACACCAAGAAAAGCCTGGAAACCCACCAGAGAAGCCATCTAGGCCACCAATGCCAGCTATGCTCATTTGCTAGCAGAACCAGACAGCTGTTGGCTCAGCACCTACTGGAGGAGCACGAGGAGGAGGAGGAAGAGGAGGAGGGTTCCGGGGCGGACAAGCCGCTGAAGTGCAGCCACTGTGAGTTCTCCTGTCGCCATCAGCTGGTGTTGGAGCAGCACCTCCGCTCCCATGGGGGCATGCGGCTTTACAAGTGCACCGACTGCAAGTACACCACCCGGAACAAGCAGAAGATCACGTGGCACATCCGCATACACACCGGGGAAAAACCCTACCACTGTGAGCAGTGCAGCTACACCTGCAGCGATCCCTTCAGGTTGAAGGTGAGCATTACATTGTGGTTAGATTAAAGGGCCCCTATTTTAATGCCAGGTGTGAGGTTGATTAGTCGTTACAAGGCATTTAAAATATATCTGCTGATGACATAACAAGTGGGAGTGTCCAGCCGGAGGTATGATGGTCACGATAGTGATTTTAATTTGTAATGGCTAATCAACCTCACAACTGGTGGTAAAATTGGAGCCCTTTAAATGTTTGCTTTTTAAAATACATAATGATGATCAGCATTTGAGAAGTCATGTGGTGTTAAGTTAGCATGAATTAGCATTTGAGAGCTTCCATTCATAAGCAGGACTAACCATTAACCAAGCCAACCCTCTTACTTTTCAGTATGTATAACCTTATTGCCACCCTTTTTTATTTCGTATAGATTCACATGAGGGTTCACCAGCCAGAGAAGAAGTACTTGTGTACGGAGTGTGGATACAAATGCAAATGGCAGACCCAGCTGAAATACCACATGACAAAACATACAGGTATTCATTACATGTCCACTGTAATATTGTAATCTGTCAGATAAGTAGTCAATTGGCGACTGTAATTAAACAATGAAAAATAGCGTTGACCATAATAGCAATACATTAAAAAATTAAAAAACCAATAAACTGAAGTACAGGGGTGGGTCTGATTCCGAGGTGCGGCCCTACGCTCTTTTCTGTCCGTCTACACTCTCCTCTCCATAAAGGGAACAAAAAGCCCATCGAACAACATTTACATGCCACTGTGTGACTGTGTAACATAGAGAACTGTAATGACTTACTCCACCCATCCCAGGTGAGAAGGCGTACGCGTGCGGTGACTGCGCCTACCGCACCAACCGGGCGGATGCGCTGCGCGCCCACCGCGACACGCAGCACTGTGACGCGCGCTCCTACGTCTGCGAGGACTGCGGCAAGGCGTTCAAGACGCGCTTCATCCTGAAGACCCACCAGCGGCAGCACAGCGCCGCGCTGCCGTACACTTGCGGCGCCTGCGGCAAGGCCTTCCGCTGGCCCGCCGGCCTGCGACATCACTTCCTGACGCACACCAAGCAGCAGCCCTACCGCTGCCTCCGCTGTCCGTACCGCGCCAAGCAAAGGTTCCAGGTGGTGAAGCACCTGCGCAGGCACCACCCGGGGGTGGCGCCGGAGCAGGGGGTGGGGAAGGATGAGGAGGCGGCCGGACTCACCCTGAAGGAGGCCATGCTTGGGGCGGTAGGGGGGGCTGGGAGCATAGGGGAGGAGGAGGAGGAAGGGGCGGTGGAGGATGGACCTCAGAGGGAGACTGATGGACAGAGGAGGGAAGATCTGGACAGAGAGGTCGCAATGGATGGAAATTGATTTATTTTTTTTGGTTTCAGTGGAGTGATAAATAGTGTAAATATTAACATGAATATTGGTTTTATTGATTTTGTATTCTTGATTTTAACTTTCGGGATCTGAATTGTTCAAATGAGCAATGAATCCATTATGATGGAAGTGTGTAAAGTTTATATTTTTATAAATAGATACAATATAGTATTAGCCGTTGAAAATGTTCTTTAAAAGTCCTTGAAAAGCATTTCAGGTAGGCCTACTAGGATAACTTAAAGATCCATGTGACTGTACTGTAGTATTTACTGGTAATATAAGTCATTCAGTAAAATCCCGTCTGTAATGACTTGTTGACACAATGATACAATGGACTGCACAAGATACAGCATTTCAGTTGTTCTTCACATTTTTCAAATCAAATACTGTACATGTATTTGATATCTGATATTTGACATATTCCATCAAAACAACGTCTTTTACGCATTTGTAGTATTGTTTGTGAGAAAGCTTTGATTCCATATGTAATTGTGTTACAGTTCCTATAAGGAAAACCCATAGACACTTGGAGAAGCTTGGACAGAGGATTGTGTGGCAGTCAACCACTGATCAGATTAGTTTAATCCAAAACAAGCATATTGATATATACATCGATGTACAGTATACATACATACAGTATGTATCCTAGTTCTCAATAAACAACCCAATACAGTGCTTGAATCATTAAATACTGCTAGTTGGCCATTTTTTGTATAATGTATGTATAATTCATAGCTCTAGTATTCTACAAAACATATCAGTAATTTTATCTTACCACACTTCAAGATATGCTTGAATTGTTAAAAAAAAGAAGAAAAAATACCATACTGGACATGCTAACAAGTGCATCTGTCCAAAATAATTAAGTAAAGTAAGCGTCAAAGATTGATCCCACACGATTTAATCGTAAGTACAAAGGATCAGTATTTCCATAATACTGATTATTGTTATACTCTGTAATGTTAATTTTCACAGCGCCCTGACTTATGAATGAATTTATGAATTCAGAGCTCAGTGAGAAGACAGTGTCACAGTCCATGTGGAGGTATAGCCTGTTTCTTGCCAGTCCATGCAATAATACTCCTTTAATACTAATACACTAATACTACTAACGCTACTTCCCCTCGGCAGAGTCCACCCATTCTTCTGCTAACCTACGGAGATCGACTTTGGTCGTTTTCTGTGTAACAATATGTTCCCAATAGATTATGTTCCTCTCAGATATAATACACAGGGTTTGTTTTTTTTCTGGAGAGATGGACAAACTGTCTTTGTCCTGTTTTGACTCGCTGTATATGGCAAAGTACGCTTTGCTTTGGAAATACATTTTACAAATGATCCCATTGCCGTTTCCTTTAGGCTTTCCTTTCAAGCTATTATAACATGCAACATGTGTTAGCATGATGTCTTTCATGCTATTCCTTCAGAACCTGTTGCTTCAGGGTGCAAGTGTCCTCTTTCCGGTCCTCATGTTAGCGCTGAGATGTTGACGTTGACAAACAGAGAGGCGGGAGGTATGGCGGTCCCGTCTTTGGACAGGAGGTGAATATGGCGATAACCTTGGAGAAGAGAGATGTGTGTGTTTAGCATCACACTTCACAACACACCCCAACTCAGTGGATCATTGGCACCCAATATCAATCTAGCCTTAAACACATCAACGTATCGATTCAGTATATTAATAAATATACAATTATCATATAATATAACTAACTTGTTCATCATCATCATCATCATCATCATCGAGTGTGTTGTGTGTGTGTGTGTCTGTTTTAACAGAACAGAACTGTAGATAACTTTAATAATCGTTTGATTGAATCATCCTTCAACCTCATCCCGACCTGTTCGGATGCTTGCGAAGGGAAGGGTGAACTGGCCCACGAAGTCATTCCTGGACGTTTTGTCGTGGTCCTCCACCACAAACCGAACCAAGGCCAGCTCCGGAGTGTGGACGATGAAATTAAGCATCTCGTTCCACACAGGGTTAAAACCTAGCGGTTTACCAGGGAGGAAAGAGTTTAAGGGAAGTGTTATAGACGTGTTATATATTTCTGGTGAACCTTGTACTTCCTATACCGCTATTTATGATTCTAGTTTGTATTATTTAGTAGACATTTAAAGCCAAAGCGAAAAAAAAAAAGTTTTAGATGTCATTAAGGAGCAGGTATACAGGGTTGGGCATCTCACTCAAGAATGCCTACAGGTTAGACTGTTTACCAGAGCCTTTCAGCTAGGAGTCACAGACCCTAACCACTGGACTACCCTGGCCCCTATCAGTAAAAAAACATACATAAGACAAAGAAACATCCATGTGTAACGGACGGTTCTCAGCAAACAGCTGACCCCAGGATTGGAAGGCGAACACCCTGACCGGTAAGCCTTTTGGGTCCTCGAATTACAGCAATCTTAGGGGTTTCGGTAGTGAGGTTGACCCACGTCAACTCCGTTACACGCGCCCTCACCGTTGTTCTGGATGTGGCTGGTCTCCTCCTTGGCCACGTCCTGAGGGACCCCGTAGACCTCCACCCTGACCAGCGGATCGACGATGGAGCCCTCCTTCTGGCTTACCTTGGGGAGCTGCTGCCCGCTGATGACCTGGGTAACCGTGGAAACGCACACCGTCACTGGCGTACGTGGGCTGTACATGCATGTTCCATGGAGTGTGTGGACTGTCACTGTGTACACTACGGGGTTATTTAGTATTTTACCATTTAGTCATTGAGCAGATGCTATAGAAATTAGAGGAGGACCAGGCCCAGAACATTGCCACCGGACTACACAGACCTGTATGGACAGACGAAGTGGAGCGTAGTCCCTGCGCTCCTGTGGTTTCTCGGGATCGAACGTCAGGTCGCTGCTCCTCATGAAGACGGGCTTCATGACGTATCCACAGGCGGCGTTCTGCTTGAACAGCCCGTCGTTGAGGTCCATCTCCAGCCCCGCCGTCTGGAAGTTCAGCGCCACTGGGGGGAGCAGGCGACACGGTGGACACATGGTGATCAAACCAAACTTTTTATAGAGCACAGATACACACTGTACGGTTATTTAAATTGATGGGGGGAGTATCATTTTGATTGTCAATTAGGTCATCATTGTATCCCAAGATACAATGCGATTAGTTTAGTGTAAAGATCTTCATAGAGAGGTCCAGTGCTCACCTATCTGGCAGCCTACGTTCCAGAGCTCCTGGGGGTTGTAGTTCGAAGACACCGTCCTGAGCCCACTGGGATAGATGCGGCTCAACTGCCTAGCGTTGTGTTGCACGAAATCTGCACCTAAAAATCCAGAACAAAAGATAAGAACAATGATGAATAAGAACAATGATAAATAATACATATATAATAACAATTATATACATATATAAACGATGTTGCTATATATATATATAAACGATCTGTGTCTGTTCTTTCTTGACAAATAAAGTTACAGATATGACGTCATTTATACGTCTACAGAAGTGTTACTTAAACAAATGAATTACAAACAAATATGCAATTCCTGAATGTTGCTGATTAATGTTACTATCAAACTAAAAATGTGTAAAACAATATTCAGCATTCTTCAAACTATATTCTTTTTTTAGGATATGGCTCTTGCACCTGTGTTTGTCTTACGATGACTCTGGACTGTAAAAACATGGACTACATTCACATTTAACCAATATGAACGCTCTCTCTAGGTTATAATTGATCCGAGAAGCCCAGGAGTTCTCCTGGTGGTCACATGACTAAATAGACACAGAAGTCAAAGTTGATCCACGGGTATACTGGCTGTTACGGTCTGTGGCACTGGCAACACTGGCAGCAGACATGCTATTAGAGATGCTATCGCTCCTCTATCAAAACCGACAGCTAGCGATGCTATTTGTTACCTGCTTCCTTAGCCAGCTTCCTGGCCTTGGACTCGGACAGTGACGACATCTCGTTGCATTTGGAATGTAACTGAGCGTGCTGGAAACCGTGGAAGTGGACACTTTTACAGTAGACCACCAGGTCTGACAGCTCTCTGGACATCTTGGATATTGACTTATGGGAAGGGGAGGGAGAGAATGGAGAGGTCCATTAGATGATAATGTTAAAGGTGCTGTGTAAAGTTGGAGGTTTAACTTCAGATGGATGAAAGAAAAATCATACTCTCAATTAGTTATGTGCAAGGACTAGTAGTATGAAAAAGAATAGAAATAAAGAAATGAATACAAAAACAAAAATATAATATGCAATATGATATAACAAAAAAAACAATAATTATAGCAATACAAAATTATCAGAATTGTATTTATTGTTTATATATAAGTATAATAATAATAATAATGATAATGATAATAATAATAATAACAACAACACTAATAATAATAATAATAATAACAACACTAATAATAATATAATGCTGCAATAATGCTACTCTACATTCATATTGTCAACAACAACAAAAAATTAGCAGAGGAGGTCAATTAAAGCACTTAAACTGAATGGCTCCACAGAGACGTTGGTGGTCTCATTATCTGTGGTTTCATGTGTGTTCTTCGTCTTCCCACCATTGCTGCGAGTGTGACTTCTCTTCTATTTTAGCGATCACTTTGTTTTACATTAACACCATACAAATGAATTGCTCTCATTAAAAAATAATTCTCGTTGTGTCCCTGCATTCGTTGGTGTCTTTCTTTCTATTTTTATTCTTTTTTTATTCTATTTTATTGTCTTGTTAGTCTTTCTTTTCATCCTTTGTCCTCTTCACTCCCATTTGTCTTTCCTTCACCTCACTTATCTATCCACTTATCTACACTAGACCTACCTCGCAATCTGAAATAAAATTAAATATAATATCTGTCCATGCTATAGGAAAGCATGGCTTTACCAGCTACACAATCATTAATGACTTGTTATAATACAGTATCAGCACAGGATACAGCTTTTCAGATCAGGTCTTTACCTTCTTGCTGTGTTCGGGGGGGCATTCGGCAGACCCCTGATCCATACAGGGGCTGTCGATGTTCACCGTCTCGTCCTCGTCGCTCACTTCGTCGGTCAGAGTTTCACCGCCGATCTTCTTGGCTTTCAACAGGATTTTACCCTTCAGATCCTGAAATGGACAAGAACAATAAACACTGTGTTTAGAGCTAAAACTTCAAACTCAAAGAAAGAAATTTCAAAGAAATCATAACCATATTCCGTCATCCGTCATCCATTCAGGTTGTACTTGAAGCTAAATCTTCATTGATTTTTCTATCGTATTTGTTTTGGCAATTATTCCTGGAAACACTGTGCCTGCTAAGTGCTCTGACAGGAGCCATAATGATTTTAGATTTTTTGTATTAATTCATGAATCACTTTTGGTGAATACATGAACATGGTATTGTAAGAGTCTATCAGCTATGGGAGGGTTTCACATAATAACAACTGTTTGCTTGGTTATTCTAGTACCAAGATGGCAGGCATGAACTTCTACGATGGAACATCAGATCGCATGATTTAAACCCTCCTATAAGACTGGACCACCTGCCTGGGGAGAAGGCAGCTGCTGGGGAACCTGTCCACCCAGGGGGGCTTTGACCAGTGTCTTCCCCAGGATCTTCTCCAGGTGCTTAGCCATGACCTTCTGCTGCTCCACCCCACAGTGGTTCTCCAGAGACAGGATGAGTGGGAAGTCTGATGCCTGCATAAATAGACAGGAAAGAGTACTTTCAAATCAATACATGGCTGCCAGTAGAAGCCAGTAGAAGAAATCCAGATGGGAAATTTGGGTAAAATAATTAAAAAGAGATTAAGAACAAAAAACTATGCAAGAAAACATCTATGCGCATAATATGAGCAGCAGAAATTAAATGTAAACACAGAATGTAAAGTGCTCTGAGACAGGCCGTTGTCATGGTAACCACCTTGAAGGCGTACTCATTGATGGTTGTGATGACGTCCCTGAAGAGGATCTTGGAGGTCAGGGTGTGGCCGTGGTAGACCACTGGCTCGCCGTCGCCCCCGTCCCAGCAGTCGATCTCTACGCAGCGACAACCCCGCTTCAGAGCCCTGGGAGCACGTGCACACCACACACACACATTGCACACACACATACAGAAACACGCGATAACACACGCACACGCACACATAAACACACATGCACACAGACCTGTAACGATCCCCAACCCCACTCACTACCTGTTTTTCCTAAGTGTAAAGTTTGTCACCCGTGTTAATTAGTAATTCTGTTCACCTGTGTTCCATGTAGTCCATTAAGTTTGTTAGTTCCAGACCCAGTCGGTCGGTCCTTCTATCACGGCTAACGCATGGCGGTGAACCCAAATGCAGAGGTCAGACTGAGGCCTCGTCCTCGCGTACTGTATATGAGTATTTCTAGAAACGCTTTCTCTGCGTTTTGCCCCCCTCGGTCCACACCAAAACGGCGTTTCAGATCATTGAAAACAAAGCTTTTGAGAAACCAAACCATTTGTATTCATATGGACTGGTTAAACGGATGACATACAGTAATTTGGCTAAACAATGACATCATGGCCTCGATTTACACATGGGATGGCAATTGTTGTTTCACTGCGCCAGGAACCTACAAGCACTAGTGTACTACCGGTGTGTAGTACCCAAATACCCAAATATTATACATACGTTTATTAATTACATATATATTATATAAGGTATTTTAGGTAACAATGTCCACCATGCCCATGCCCTAATGTTCTTGTGCTGTTTGACAAAGTCGTATCCCCACCCACTGGCCTGGCATGCTTATGTGACCGTTTTAAATGCATTCTTTTGTGGACAGTTAAAGGTGCTATTGATAACATTGACAACATTTAGCCACTAGATGCCGCCCTCTCCCTCCCCCTTCCATTCTATTCCATTCCATTGGTTGCCAGTTCGTTGCGCAGCCTGCATATTTCATGGCCAAGTGGAGTGACACTCAGACATACTCATGTCAGTGATTAATCATTCGTGATAGAGTGATGAATTCATTTTGCAACATAGCTATGGATTTTGGTTACTTTGTGTTGTGGTGTTTCAAGATGGTTTCCACACTGACTGGCAACTACTAAGACTCTTGATCGCTGACAGCAGAGATATCTGTTGTTGATACCAAAGTCATTATACTATTGGCTCACAAGCCTTGTAACATTCATTTCGACATTTTTTAAATGATTAATTCACAACTATATTATTTTTTGGAAAAAGCGATACTTTTATTCCGCACCTTTCTGAAAGCTGTTGTTTTTATTTATTTATTTATTTATTTATTTATTATTATGTATTATTTGTCTATATAAAAATGACAATGAATGTACAGGTGTAAAGGTCATGAATGAGCAAGTATCATGCTCAAGGATGCTGACATCGAGGTTCAAACCTGCAACCCTTCGGCTGGGAGTCAAACACCCAAACCACCTAACCACTGGGCTATCCACTAGTGCTTACTGTATGTATGCCTCAAGGCTGCTCTGGCCCCTCAGCTGGTCCTCCATCAGGTAGGTGTTGTGAGAGGAGGACAGGAAGTAGTGGCTGAGCGGCTGGTTCATGTCCTGGTAGAGGTCCCGGTGCGCCACTTTGAAGATGGAGCCCTCCTGGGAACACAGGTACAGCTGGAAGCCGTCTAGAGACATGGACCCCTGGCTCCTGGCTGCTTCCACAGAGAGGACATATCGGGCACAGAGTAATGGAAAAAACATTTAGAAAGTTGCAAGTGACACTGAGAGTTTAAAATGTCACAGGTCAAACTGTTTTGTCCCTTTCTAAAGCACTGGCAGATAAGAACAGCTCACGTGTCTCCTGATTGCAGAAAGTCAGAAGAAACAGAGGACAATTGTATTGGAAGGGAAACAACTGTTATGACTAATTAATACCTTGAATATCATATGTTGTATTAACACTTGTATTAACACTTTGTATAATCTGTTTGAATTAACTAACCTGTTAGAAAAGACTAACAACTCACGGTAACCACCTTATAGTCACATGATTTATGGGACTCTACCCCCAGACCAGAGACGAAGGGGTTCTTGTAAGCCCCACCGTGACATAGGGCCGATAAGATGTCTGCAGTTTTGCAAAATACTGCATGCCATCCTCCCGTTCACAGCCTTGAGAGCCTGTCCATCCCGGCCACCCTGCATGAGCTGATAACGTGACAACGAGCATAAACTGGGCTGTGTAATTGTAATCGGCGGACTTCCCTCTGCAAACCGACTAGAGGCGTGTGGACGGAACTCCCGGCAAAGCTTTGACCTACGTATGTCTATGTATGTCTATGTATATGACTATTGTTTAATTAAATGCAATTCTGAATCGTTCCATGCAAGTTGGATGACTTCATTTACAAACAGGGTGTTCTAACGGAACTGAGATCAACGTGTATGCAGGAATTCCCACCACACTCCACTTGTGTTTTTTCCCCAACTGTGAAAAGGGTCGATTGTACTTACAAGGATCATGGCCACATGGGAGAAGCGCTCGTAGGTCTGGCATATGTACGCCAATCCTGTATCGTCCAACAGGATCTTCTGCAGGATGAATGTAGCGACCTGCCGAGCACAAAGCAGAGTGCCATAATGAGATAAATGACATACTTTTTTTGTTCAAGCGCCATCTCTGAACATCAGCATAACCTATGTTAGGAGAGGAGAGAGAGAAGTAATGAACGGCCCGTGGTTGACTTAATGAACGTATGTTTACCGTTTTAGACAGTTCACTCCCGGACTCCATGATGCGCAGGCAGAGCGGGATGATTTCGGTGGTGAGGAGGAAGTTGATCACTTCCTGTTCGTCTGTTTTGACCAAGGCACCTGAAAGAAAAGGCAGGAAGAGTTAACACTTCAGACAATTTGCTATTTTACTACTCATTCATTTAGTAGATGCTTTTGTCCAAATAATTAGCAGAGAGCAGGAAAAGGTTAGGCCCCCCCTGCCCCAAACCCGCATTTTCATGGACAATAAGTTTCCTTCAGACCAAGACCAGGCCTCACCAATGACTCCGAGGCTGGTGAGCCGCAGGTACTCGAAGGGCCGCGTTTTGCTCACGGTGTGCAGGAAGGGGTAGAGGAAGAGGGGGATGTGGGCAGCAAGGAAGGCTGACCTGTAAAATAATAGACTATCTAGGTCATAGATTCTTCATAATGGGAAAATTACACTGCGAGACACACAGACATTGAATTTAGATTTTAGGTTGAGTGAAAACCCAATTACTGTATTGTAACATGGTAGCTCCCCTGCAAGCCCATTACCTCGTCTCTGGGTGTGAAGCAACACACTGCAGAAGCGCCAGGGCATTGCACACCCTGTTGGACTGGTGGGCCGTCAGAGTAGGTGGGTTAATCGATGGATAGATGTTGACAATTTCCTGAAACGGGAGGGGAAAAACATCCAAAATATTTGTAGTCGCTTCCAGAATGATAACTGGTAACTAGTTGTCTTGCCTACCGATGTTGAATGCACTTATTGTAAGTCGCTTTGGATAAAAGCGTCTGCTAAATGACTAATGTAATAACATTTCAGATTTGCATTGCGACTGAAATATGCATTAATGATCTGAAATAAGATCAGCTGTACTTTATTAATCCCAAATGTGAAATTTGGGTGTCACAGCAGAAAGTACAGGACAGTAATAAGAATTTCAAGTATAAAATATACAGAAAACATGGACACACAATAAAAGTAGAGAAGGAATGTAGAGTAAATGTGAAAATAAATGTAAACTGTATCAATAGTTAAGGTACATTATTGACCACATATTGAAATTATACATTACTGACCATTATGCATAAGTGTCTAGTGTAAGGGACGTATGCAAATGAAAATAGCTTTATGCTATACCTGTAGAAGAGCCGCAATAGTGCCGCAGGAGTGCCAAAGCATGGGCGCCAGGTCTGGCACAGACTCCCGCTTCTTGCTGAGCTCCAGCAGAGCATTCTCTCTGGTCTCTGGGCTTGACAGCTCATTGATCCATTGGTAGATCTTCTCTCTGTCCACCTGGGCCAGAGCTGTAGTGACAGCCTGGAAAAGGAAAACAATCAATACTAGCAAGATATCAAACTGTATCAGGGTATTCAGTAAGTAACCCACTTGTGGGTTTAAACTGAGAATGTTTTCATTGATAACAACAACAACACACACAGCGCGCTTCCCGTCGAGCTACACAACACACACACAAGTAAAACAAAATATGAAAATACTCACTGCTCCTGTAGCTAGCATTTTGTGCAATGCCTGGATCTGGTCCCCGGTATGATGCTGAGAACCTATTGTAAACACCGCCTGGAAAAGCAACTACTGAAGTAATATAATCCAACTTTCTCCACTGGCGGCTAGCGGCCAAGCTAACGGCGGTAGCATGCACAGGCTAGCTGCTAATGCTAACTCCAACTCTCGTCTAGTAATGCCCAAACAAGACAAGTTGCACATCTACACCGTACAAGAAAACAGACAGTATTCGTTAAAGTAACTCCGAAGATGGTTTATGCATATCTGGCGTGGATCATTAGATACCCATATGAAATAATCCCGCGAAATTAGCAATGACTTTGTTTTAACACAGTTAATGCGAAAGGACTAGAATATCGCGAGAAGACCGATCACTTCCTTGTTGGTATTTTGTAGTTCTGCGTCCCTGTTGTTGCATTACCGCCATCTTCTGACCGAATTTGGTACTTTTCTACATTCTCTTCCGAAATTATATTTATTTAACCATGTTTAATACCAAAATAACCAAAAGAGCATCTCCCGCCCTTGATCTCTACGTTCATATTTAATTAAACGTTACTGCTAGCTGTATATATTTTCCTCCCTCTCTCCGACGCCCAATTATGTTTTCCCTATCTACTTCCTGCTAAGAATTATCTTAGAATTGCTTACGATAATGAAAAACAGCAATGTAGGACGTCTCTTTAATTTACTTGAGAAACAATAATTATTTTTGTTTAGCATTTTGTGTTTAATGTATTTGGTGACAAATTCGGAAATGTTGCTTGCACCATATATAACAACATAAACAGTTATGTATCCTTAGTCAATTGTACATCACCTAGATTTACGTCCGTAGAGGCCTGAGACAGGGACGCCAGTATTTCCTTTAGTATGTTTAATTGCGGCAGAAATTAATCTTTATATTGTCAAATGTAGAATTAGGCCTATTTAGGGTATACAAATTGGAAATAATAGATTGATAATAAGTCAACAAGCAGATGACAGGCCTACTTGTCTTCAGAACGACAATCAAGTTTCACTCCTTGGAGGCGATTCAGTTTTTCTAAAGCTTCGCGACCCGCTATTAATAGCAATGAATGTGATATACTATTCATAATTCGGACAAATCCTCCATTGCAGGAATAGATATAAAATAATCTATCAAATATTTACCCATCACAAGTACTAAATCAGCTCCTAATAGAGTATATTCCAACTTATTACCCAAAATGGGGAAAACAAAACAAATATACTATATAACTCATGGTTATAGAATTCAAGGCCGTATTCCAATTTGGATATCTCCTCCTGTACTCATGTCATGTCTATTTCTTCGTGTTCTTATTGTCTACGTGTATCTATCTATGCAGTTATTATTTTTATTTTACTTTGATTCCGATTATAAGTGTTTGATGAATACAAACTTATAACGGAGCATACCACTATACGTTTGTAATGTGAAATATTAATAACTGAAATTAAAAAAAATAAAACAAAAATGTGAAATATTAAAATAAAGAAAAGTATTCCAATTCCCTGCGAGAAGACCTCTTGCGTACTCTCGCGTTTCACTTCCGTTGAAAACCTCACATTCCCGCCATCATCCTGGCAGCGCTGCGCGGCGTCGTGTGTCCAGTCCGTCAACAACATAACAACACAGCCACACAGGAGGAGAAAGCCGGCAAAACCAACTTTCTTCTGTTTACGGTTTCACAGGAGCGATATAGAGGTCGGGAAGTGTGGAGAAGAGCACATATAACCCAGAGGTAAGGGAGTTGCGACGCGGTTAATTGAGTCTCCCTTAATGTTTTCATCAGCAACATGACAATCAAGCGAATTAGCCAGTTAGCTAGCAGGGTAGCGAGCTAATGCTAACGCTGGCCTTCGAAACAGCCTGCATTGCTAAGGCTAGCGCGCTGGCTACACTGGTGACATTAGCTGCACCGTTGACATCAAATTAGCAATACTTCTATGTGTGTGGAATGGAGCTACCAGCGTTGCACCAGATAAATAGAAGGTAGTGTCTTCTAGTGGGTTTTAAATCGTATCGTGTCGTGTTTAATTTGATATGTTTAAATTTAGCAGCTCGGCCAACGAGCAGAGCTGCAGGTGGTGTGATGATGACTCTTAGCCTGCTAACGGTGATAGCCGCTACTTCGGGGTACACAATTCATCTTAGACCTCTTATGTCTTATTGGTTGACTTAAACATTGACAGTGGCTTTTACCCAATGTTTTGTTTTGCTATTCACATTCGTCTATCAAGCAAGCAAGTGTTGGTGGCAAGTTAAGTTGTATTGACCCATGGTTGTAATTGGAGGGAATCTACTAAGCATGTTTTCGTCCTCTTATAGCCATTGACTTCTATTACGCTTTAATATCAAAGTACATACGACCATTCGTTACTTTAATTTGAAAATCATTACTAGTTTAAAGGTAGTCGTATAACTTACGCAATATTGTAACTGTTATATTGCCAGTAATGGCTACCTCAACTGTCTACTGTTTACATTTGTCTATTGCATTTACAAT
>OMNS01086292.1:0-15948 GCA_900303225.1 Laemonema laureysi
GTCATCTTAGCCTTGAGCTTTATTATATCTATTTATTATTATAATTATTATTATTATAATTATTTTATTTATTATTTATTACCCTATAACACATATCATATAAGACGTAGGCGTGTGTAGCTCTGCTTTGTTGTGCCGCGTTTTACCCTTTATCCGACACCTTTACACAAGTGCCATTCTTCCGTCCTATAAAACAAAGTGTGTGTGTGTGTGTGTGTGTGTGTGTGTGTGTGTGTGTGTGTGTGTGTGTGCGGGCGCGCGCGCCCGTATGTGTGTGCGTCTGATTGTGTTTACGTGTGTGTGTATGTTTCCCTGTGGACACATCCAGGTGGCAGAATGTGGCTATGTGATCATACTGATGGCGGTGTTCTGGTGCACCGAGGCCATGCCGTTGGCTGTCACGGCCTTGCTCCCAGCGCTGCTGTTCCCGCTCTTCGGCATCATGCAGTCAAAAGACGTGAGTCCTCCACTCACGCGATAAACCCACAACACGAGTTGAGGCATCTGTGTTCATCCTTTTTTTTAAACCCATAAATGATTAATCGTTTTGTTGTTCTCGTTTGTCAACACGCAAGTTGGCTTTAAGTTGACGTCATTGTTTTTCTTTTTAATTCAGGTGTGTATGCAATACCTGAAAGACACAAACCTGCTGTTTGTGGGTGGGCTGATGGTGGCCGTGGCGGTGGAGCACTGGAATCTGCACAAGCGCATCGCCCTCAGGGTGCTGCTGTTTGTCGGTGTGCGTCCAGCGCTGTGAGTGGATGACGGGCGCACACACCTCCGCTGTCGTCACGTTTACGATCACTGCAAACATATTTAATGAGCACGTACATACGCTCCCATGGTTGATATGTAATCAGTGACCGCCACACATATGTTGCTGTTGCTGTTGTTGTTTTGAAAGGGATTCTTTTCTGACATCATTTAAAACCAAAAATAGTAAATGCATAATCAGCTGTGTTTATTATTGTACTGCACTCACACTTGTCTGGGAACACAGGGTTTCTCTCAGACAAGAACAGTACACTACAGCCAGACTGTTGATTACAGTTTACACCCAAGTAGGGTGGCCAGACGTCCGGATTTAGGCCGGACAGTCCGGATTTTCAATGCCCTGTCCGGCGTCCGGCGCCGGACGCGTATTTGTCCTCCTTTTTGAGTTTTACAATCTTTGCTGGGGCGCAGCACAACGTCCAATGCCTAACAAATTATTGGCTAAGAACGCTGTCACATAAATATCTGCTATATCATTGGTTAAAAACGTAAACATTCAAAATCGTCCAGTATTTTTTTCTTCTTGAGCCTCAAACGTGTTTATAGCGAATTTGCATTGCGTTTCTCTCTGACGTTCACAAACTAGTCGCTAGCCCCCCGCTGAAGTGTCCTCCTTTTCACGAACTCCAATCTGCTCACCCTACACCCAAGACATTCCCTTTCAGCCATTAGCCCACGAGCCACAAACACACACTACACGCTAATGCCCACACGCATGTACCTATCTATTTAATCGGATCCATGCACTTCCAGTCTGATGCTGGGTTTCATGGGCGTCACGGCCTTCCTGTCCATGTGGATCAGCAACACGGCCACCACAGCCATGATGGTCCCCATCGTCCAGGCCGTGCTTCAGCAGCTCAACAGCAACGACGACGCGGCGGAGAGTCCTCAGATCCTCAGCTCGGAGGACCAGGGGCCACTGGTGCCGGACCGGGACAGCAAGCAGCCCTCGACGCACACCAAAGAGGCCGAGGGACAAGGTCAGCTGACGGGCCCTTTAGCTTGTTGGGAGTATTCTCGTGGTGTCATTAAAAATGAGATAAGATAAGATAAGTTAATCATTCCCAAGCGGGGGCCATTCAAAAACATACATACGATGAAAAACTACAAACCTTCAAAAAGGTACTGCACTAATATGTGTGTATATATGTATATATGTATATACATGTACATGTACAGTATTTGTAGGGTAGCAGAGGGGGAAAAAAACAGAATAGGCAATGTATACAATTAAAATGAATATATACATCGCTTATGAACAGGGATAAATATGCAGATTTGTTTGGAGAAAACATAGATATAAATATAAAATAACATATGGACATATTGTTTATGCCGTGGGGAGTACTAACAAGAAATTGTTGTGAATGTTTTGAATTAGCAAATTAGCACGAACAACACAACTAATGAGTGAAATTAGGCTGGTTTTCGTAGGTGCAGTCCATCCATTGCAAGGGTTTTTTTCCCCATACTTTTAATGTGCAGTGCTAATGTGCTAACTGTCTTCCCGCGGCCTTCCAGTGGTGGTGACCTTCCTGGACGCCTCAGCGGAGGCCACCAGGCGCAAGGACTTGGCAGAGAACAAGAGGATGTGTAAAGGCATGACTCTGTGTGTCTGCTACGCTGCCAGCATCGGCGGCACAGCCACGCTTACCGGGACAGGCCCGAACCTTGTGCTCACGGGCCAAATGAACCAGTGAGTATCCTGTTCACCGTCTATTCTTTAGCGGACGCTATCCCTTATCCAAAGTGACGGTGGATTCAGAACTCAGGACCACACATCTAGCTTCAGGATGCCTAGAGATAGACTTGGGGGGATAGACTTGGGGGGGATTCGAACCCACCTACCTCCAAGCGTTAGTCAAACCCTACACCCCAGCTCGAGCACTCCTCTGCTCAACTACCTTAGCTGGCCGGCTGGTACCGCCATCGCTAAGAGCAAGCAAAGGCCGCACAGCAAAGTCACAACTCTTCTCTGTGTTGGCGCCGCGGCGGTGGAACGAGCTCCCTGCCGTCCGCAAGAAACTCAAGACTCACTTGTTCAGTTCGCCTGGACTCTCTGCATAGCCTCCCTCCTTTACCCCCCCACCACTTCTCTTCTCCTTTCCACTGGACCTACTACCTCCTACCTATCCATAGCACAGAGACATATATTCTCATATATATATTGTTACATATTTGTTTTGCGGTAGTGTACTATGTTGTGTTCTTGTTTTAGTTACCCACCCACCCCCCAAACCTGTGTTTTTTTCTCTAAGACTCTTTCCTCAGAATGGAGACGTGATCAATTTTGCGTCATGGTTCGGCTTTGCCTTCCCTAATATGATTCTCATGCTCACCCTGGCCTGGCTCTGGCTGCAGTTTGTCTTCATGGGATTCAAGTAAGCTATTTGGCTATGATGAAATTGTACTGTAATTCACAATCTAACCAGAACTGACAGAGGATTGAATCAGCATCAAAAAAAAACCTTTTCACCAGACCGGGAGATTAAGTGCTAAGGTGACACACAGACTCTTTGATTTCCTTCAACAACAAAAAAAAACCCTCCTCCTAGCTTGAAGAAGACCTGGGGGTGTGGGTCAGCGAAGACGGAGAAGGAGATCGCCGCCTATAAGGTCATCCGCGAGGAGCATCGGCGACTGGGCCCCATGTCCTTCGGAGAGCTCAGTGTGTTGAGCCTCTTCGTTCTGCTGGTCGTGCTGTGGTTCACCCGCGACCCCGGCTTTGTGGACGGCTGGGCCACGGACATCTTCAACTCCAAAGCAGAGTTTCGTATTTCTGACTCTTTGAACTCTTTGATGGCCATCATCTCTGACATTATTGTGTGCTTCAAGAAGTCAGCAAAATGTCTTGTCACAGACCTTTTCTTTCTTTCTTCTGTTCTCTCAGATATGTGACAGATGCCACAGTTGCCATTTTCATCGCCGTCCTCCTCTTTGTTCTGCCGTCCAAACCACCACGACTGTGCTGGTGGCGGAGCAATACCTTTGATGCAGGTGACAGATGAACAAAATACAGCTATTGGCGTGATGAGGGCATTGGTTTGAACGCCATCATCTCCAGATCGGTTACTCTCTGCCATGATGTGTATTATGTCGAGAGACGATCGTTGCAATTTTTGGGGCTTCGTAAGTCTTTTCGCGAAAGAGCAACACGAATGCTTTGATCTTCAGTAGATGAACCTGCTGGTCCAACTCCCCCTCTGCTGACCTGGAAGGTGGCCCAGAAGAAGCTGCCGTGGAACATCGTGCTTCTTCTTGGGGGTGGCTTCGCTCTGGCCAAAGGCAGCGAGGTATCTTACATGCAGCTTCCTCACATGACCGTCACATTCACTCACGTTGTTACATTTCTGCTGCTCATGTATCTTGGGATATACTGCATAGATGTTATAGTAGTGCTTTGCATGTTCTCATTTTCATTTTTGTATCTCTGATGACGGACAGTAAATCATTTTACTGTCCTGCAATTCTGCTGCTCTGCCAACCACATTTCCGTCTCAGATTAATAAAGTTCCTCTCATCCTCATTCTCAAAAGGTTATCAGCTCCATGTTCCGATGTCTCTATTCCAAAAAACTTGAATTGAATGTAATGTAATCTACTCTGATCTGACCTGATCTGACCTGATATAATCTAATCTGATCTGATCTAATGTTTGACATTTATCTGCAGGAATCCGGCCTTTCAATGTGGATGGGAGAGCAAATGACGCCCCTGAAAACGATCCCTCCCTGGGCCATCGCGATCATCCTGTGCTTGCTAATCGCTACCTTCACAGAGTGCACCAGCAACGTAGCCACGGCAACACTCTTCCTACCTGTGCTGGCCTCAATGGTAAGGATTCTCACAGGCAGATTTACAAGCCACTATAGAGAATGCCATTACACAACCAGATTCCTTAGGGACGGCAGGCACAAAGGCAGATATATGCACTTGGCAGCGGGGATTCTTAATGTGGAATATCGTAACAGTGTCAAGTCCTTTTGAAAGAGCGCTCCAATTGGAGAGCAGCACTCAAACTACTCCCAAAGCTGGCCTATATGTCCTTGTTTTGCGCTCCAATGGCTGGCCAGCCATTTGGGCTGCAAATATTAGGTCCCCGTGGGCCCCTCCTCCCATTAGTGACCTGCCAAACACACCAATTCAGCCCAGTGTCTTCCGCTGGTGTCCTTTTGGCAACCCCACTGATGCCTGAAGAATGGCATTACTGTGCCCAGTAATCAACCTCCCTGGGCAGGAATGAGACAGAATGTGACAAGCAGGGGTATTCAGACAGATATTTATCGAGCCGAGCAAAGAGGAGGCAGCGGGGTTTCCGCAGAAAAGACCATAAAGGACAATAGAAAAAGGAGATAGAAAAAGAGAATTTCATCAACTGCATGCAATGTAAAGTAAGGAGGTGTGGCCACATGCCCTTAAGGAACCGCCACAGTGTATAGTTGTGCAGGATGAATTTAAGTAATTATGGAGTAATAAAAGTATTTCCACCCTTTGTTTATTCCAAAGCCAGCAATTGTGATCCGTCAGCTCGTGCGCTGCTGGTATATGCAATTCCAACGCAAACCCCAAGCAAAGAGCAATGTGTGCCTCAGTAGTAGTCTGCTATTACAGCCACATAGGAATTACTTTCTCTCCCCCCCCCCATTTCGCATGTCACATGAGTCAGCCCAAAACAGCATGACAATTACTTCTTAATTACACCCAAGTAATGAGAGTTTTTCACCCGGAGCCGCGTTACACAGTGAGTGAGTCAGCGATTACGCTGCGAAAACACACACAGGAGCAGATGGCGGTGTGTGCAGAAGGCTGTCATTCGGTTCGGAGAAGCAGTCGGCTCTCTCCGCGTTAACGACGTCGTTAACCGTCTCTCTGTGATTGGTGCAGTCCCAGTCCATTGGAATGAACCCGCTGTACGTCATGGTGCCTTGTACGCTCAGCGCCTCGTTCGCCTTCATGCTGCCTGTCGCCACGCCACCCAACGCCATCGTCTTCTCGTACGGCTATCTTAGGGTTGCTGACATGGTAAGTCTCACAGTGGTTTTGCCCGAGTTATAAGTATAAGTCTGCTCATCCACAGTACTTGTGAGGCCCTTATTACGCAACCCTGATTCAGCTGCATGATCTGTTCTGTTCAAGGTTCTTGGTGTGATGTCCCATATGAGACCTATGATTGCATTGCGCATTGTAACCCCCCCCTTGCTTCATTTCTGATAGGCCAAGACAGGCATAGTCATGAACATCATTGGGATCCTCTGCATCACCTTGGCCATCAACAGTTGGGGCAAGGCCATGTTCCAGCTGGACACCTTCCCCGCCTGGGCCAATAACACGGGTGTGTGAGGCCCGGGTCGGGAAGCGAAGCCATTGAGGACGTCCCAAGCACCGTCCACAGAGAGAGCTCCGGGTCAAAAGACTTCACACGAGAGAGACGCCATAGGATGAGCTGGTGAACTGGGCCCTTCAGGCGGGCCTCACCTCACACTCGAGGCTGGCTGGTGGAGGGAAGGAAGTGCTGATGAATGTGGGGGTTGGGGATTAAAGGGCTGATGATGTGGTGCTTCAGACATGTGGGAATTAACATTGCACCCCTTAACTTAAGATAACTACTTTTTGTTCTTGTGAATAAGGCATAACAGTGCCACTGGCGCTCTCTTGTGTTGTTTGCTTCCTCTCAGAATACGTTTTTGTTTTGCTTCATAGATATTTAAAATATGACATTCATGAAAAAGTTAAAACGTTAAAAGTCAACATCATGAATTGGAATTCCAGAAAGGCTAAGAATGGATTCATATTCATAATAAAGAATGTACAGAGCAAACATAATAACATAATTAAATCCAATGTTATAGCTTAGTTACATTGCATCATTTTCAGACCCAAATCCAATGCCATACGTGTTTTGCTAGCCAGAGAGAGATCATGATAATGCATTCAATAAATTGTGGGAAGAACTAATATTTGTACGTACTTTGACCTGTCCCACCCTTCTCCATTTGGAGATTACAAAATATGGTGCATTGTTACTTCCACCATCACCTGAACTTGACTGGTGTATCGTCGCTACAAAATAGTCTGCAATCCTTTGTAAATGATAAAAACAAATGGATTTATTGTATTTGCGATTATTCTTAATATTGAAGCCAGTGTATGCTGCATTTTTGGCATTAGAGCAATGTGATTAAACATAGATGAATTGTATATTTAAGAGCAAATATGTATAGTTTGTATGTTTGTATGAACAATAAAAAAGTAAAAATGATCATGAAAGTCTCCTTTATCCGTGTGTTACGTGCGCAGTTTCTTTCTTCTTATTTATTAACATCTCTATTTCCAAACTCCAACCTTTTCAGCTGGGAAACAAACACTCCCGCTACTTCATCACCATGCTCCCTATCAGGCGTTAACCTCCTTATCTACTATTATCGACAACTCTTTATCTACAAGATATTCTTTGGTTTCACGGCACAATTGTTTTTCCCGTCTACGCTCAATAGCGAGTGACCTCTCGTCTCGTCGTGCACAATGAGCTGTGATCCCGTAAACACAGTGTTCAATGCCAAAGTAATCTGTTGGCTTTGGATGGCCGCACCTCGTCTTAAGGCCCCTCCATAAGCACAAAATCCTTTTAAATCCAGCCGGCACATTTCACAACGGCTCTCGTTGTCAGGATTCACCTTCAACAACAAACCTGTCCAGTTCCCCTTTGAGTCGCAGTTGGGAGGATCCTCAGAGAATCTGAGAATCTTTCACCGCCGCTGTGCAAAATGATGTCAAACACTTTCAAAGTGTCCTGTTCCCCATATGAACTGAGCGTTGTTTGTTGTCGACTGCAGCGCAGCGTCACACGGCAGCGCAGAGGAAGCAGTAAAAACCCTTCAGCATCCCACTGGCACAGAAATTGTGCCGTGTAAGAGAGGGCAGACAAAAAAAAAGTGTCGCCCAGTGGCCACAGTGACTCAGCACACGATCAAAGGAGAAGTCAAAACTCTTCAGCTGGGGGACTGTGACCGGAGAGTTCCGCCGTACGAGCAAGACGCCGCGCATTTTAAGGGTCGTTCACAAGCGGTTTTGGCTGCACAATCCAGCTGGGATCCCTGTGATCTTGGATACCAGCGAGGCATAAAGCTTATGTAATTACAGTTCCCTCCTTTCCCTTGGCTGCCTTTTAGCCACCCAATCATTATCCAATTGAAACACGGCCTGGGAGATCACGGCCTCCATCATTGGCTCTATATATACACATTTAAAGGGCTAGGGACCCCGGGGTCCTGGGCAGACATGATGCCTGCTCTCTTTGCCAGGGTTTTGTGCCACTGTATGGAGCTTCAGCAGAGCTCCCGGAAAAAATCACAGTTCTGTTGTTAACCCGTTGCAAGCGTACAAAGGCCTGCTGTTTGCAGGACACTGGTGCACCTGTAAGCATGATGGGATATCATTCACTCAAGTGTTTCCCTGTTTGGAAGAGTGAGTAATTGAAACACACACACACACACACACACACACACAATGTTGAGTGAATGGTTTACTGCCTCTGCCATTCTCCCAGGTAACAGTATTGCTTACCCCCAGAAGACAACAGACAGCCTGTGTGACACAATCAACTCTTTCTCACACTGGTTTCATTTGACCATTTCTGTCTCAAATGAAAGTAAAATCAGAAACTCTAATTGACCTTTCCGCTGACCAGGGTCACGGGAACCTAAGCCTCACAGTGGAAGACAGAAGACCTCTCTGGGCCCAAGTTAATTAGTCGGTATTGACCGCCCCCAACACAAGTTTAGGGTTGTTCCGTTGTTTGAGGCATTTCTGTGTGGATAGAATTTCAATTTGAAGTAATTAGATTCCCTATAGCAATCCATGCCCTATTTTGAACACCATATGATTCTATAGGATGGCAGTAGTCTAAGAATACAAATTCAAGTGACTTTCTATCCTCTGGAACCATCTCGCCCACTAATCTCACCATCATAATTGTTTTACTTGTTGTTAGTTAGTTGAAAACAAGAACATTTATAGCTGCTGTCGGCAAGATGTGAGAGTTGTAAAGAGAGAGAGAGAGAGAGAGAGAGAGAGAGAGAGAGAGAGAGAAAGAGAGCAGAAGACCCTCCCTACGTTTCTCCGCCATGTGGAAGTGTTGCGTTTCACGCACCTGTGATTGACAGGCGAGATGGATTCCTCAAACCAATCAGGGTCAGAAATGAGCTGGGTGCGGAATCTAGATTCCATTCTGGACCACACACAAGCTTAGGCCTATAGACAAAATGAACAATGACTCATATGACAATATGACTCATATGACAAATGACTTTTTTCCTCCATCGGTTACAAAACCACCCAATGTTTTAGAGCCACTGCGTCGGCAAAAGTGGCATTGTTTAAGGTGTAATAAGGGGTCTGACGTAATGCAAACCTACCATATTGTCTCTCTTTAGTGCTTAAATGAACTGAAGCACTGCGTTTTTTGCGTATTCTGTTCTGCCAAAGCAGACATCCCGGCACACAATAAACACTTCCATAGCCAAAGCTATGCGCCCAAACAGACGTCTGTCTCCGAGACAGTCACGTCAATCTCAGCCCACATGCACGACTCTGTTCTGAAATATCAGCAAGCCAGAACTCGTCGGCGAAACAACTTGTAAAACTTTCCCCACAATGCAACATATGGCAGTCAGCATGCGAGGGCAGTAATTGCAGCGAATAGTGGGTTAACCTCCTAATCCCAAACAATATCTTCCCCGTTGCCCATTTTGACGTCACCGTGGAAAGATTTGCTCTGTGAGACTTCTGAAGCCATCTAGCGTTCGGCAGAAAGTTTTTTATTGGTCATACAAATAACAAAACGTGTATTATAATTGTATATGAATGTACTTATTTTTGAAGAAAGGTGATGCTGTAGTTTACTATGAAGCCTACTGTAGTGACATACTTTGAGCACGCGTCAATTTGCATTACAAGTACGTTTTTCACACTCTTCAATTGAGTTTTTAACCTGTTTGAGGGCCGCGTAGACGCGCGTAGAGAAAAAAATAGACCAGATGCGCAAAAGTGCGCGCCCCTCATCTCAGCTGCGTGCAGCAGCTTCAGTGGATTATAATGGACGCGCTCCGCGGCTCCGTGTCCCATGTATCTCGGCCGTAAATCCGACAAAGGGACAAGTCATTATGTCATCGTTCAGAAGTGTCATGTAAATCACTACTTAAATAGCCTATAGGAAAATCGCATATTACTTCAATTACTTATTAACTTATACACGTGCACGTCACGTTCGGTTGATTGTTAAGGCAAAACGTTAACAAGGATGGACAATGCCTGGAGTACGATAGTTTTATGATATAACCATATATAGTTGTTCATTGTCGTCATTTATCATTATCATATCATTATCTCGACGCTAACCCGCTATGTACCACCAGGTTCGCTCCAGGCTAGGCTCACAGCATGAGTCGCCATGGTAACGAGACGAGTCTAGGTTGGTATCTGAAACCGAAAACTCTTGCATCCCCAGACGTAACATATCCGGTTAACCTGGAAATCCAGTTTCTTGAAAACAAGACCCGGGCCGGGCATGTGGGGGTGACGTATGGGTGAACCCTTCAGACGATAACATGAGAAGGTGCGCCATCTTCTGGTAGAAACGTGCATTAACATACAATGTTTTGATAGCGTCTTTATCAAGTCTATATATGGAATAGCACTATGAAATACTCGATTAAATACGATTTGAAAAAGCCCCATAGAGATCTTTTATATACCAAGATCATCGTATTCACTTTATTGCGTCCAATTGTTCATTGACGACGGCTGAGTCATAGGAAATGAGTCATGACATTTTGCTCTAGTTCAAGGTTTAACAGCAGCTTAGACGTAGAACGTAGAAAGCCAGGGGCAAGGCAGACATAATTAGCATAACGCTGTGTAAAATGGCGTATCCCGAAAACATGAATGAAGGATCCATGTTTCTATCATGGCAGGGGTTCTCCAGAACCTTTCGGAGACATATTCCTATTGGTTTCAAAACAGAAATAACGGAGCTGTTTAAACTGGCTTCGCCAATGGTAAGTAGTCAACTGATCCTGGCAACTGACCGGCTATTACAAATAGTAATAAAGCAGCGTATTCGTGATTTAGCCAAATCAGATGAATGAATAAAACAATTTTACAACAAAATACAACAAATACCACAATGGTCAACGATCGTTTTAGGCTCAGGCAGCTGTCATTTAATATGTGACGTCAGTTACTCTGATGTAACAATACTACCATGCTACGTAACGGTTGGCTGTAGTTGGCTTACAGGGCCATTATGCGTCCATGGCCATACACTGCATCAAATGATGCCCATTCGTCCGGCTTTGAGACGGACAATCCGGTCTCTCCAGACCGGGTCCGTCGACCGGCCGAAAGGCCCAAAGACGCGCAACGCTGCCGTCCCGGCCGGTCTGTTTGCGGGCACGGTGAAGTTTGCGGGTTTATTGTGCTCGTACCATTACGTCCCAGACTGGACTTCACTTGATTAGTTGTCTTATGTGTGATGTGTATTTTGATGTCATTAATCACGCCCAGTCCCCAACCCAAAGCCAAAGCAAGATGGAGGGCCATCACGATGAAGAAGTCACTTTACGTCACAGGCTGGACTTTATACTTCGGTGGAAGTAACGTTTGTTGTCTTCTTGCATTGTTTGAAACTACTAAACCCCATTGGGAAATATACAGGCTGCTGTTTTTAACTACAATACTGTGCACTGAAATAAATTACACAAATAACTAGTTGTGTAGCTGTTTTTTTAATAAATGTTATTGTTAGTATATAGTATGTGTTATTTATACATAAAAACATAAATACATAAAAACATTTTGGTAATCCATTGATAAACATAAGGGAACATATAAACACACAATATGAAAGTGTGTGTTATACGTTTTGGATTAATATCATTATTTTATTCTGGTTCCACCAAATCTTGAAAAATGTCCAGCCTGCGACGTAAAGTGACATACACAGCAAACATAAGTCGAGTACACGAGTACATTGAGATACATGTTGTTGTACATACATGTCTTCACTCATCTTCACCTTTCTTGTTAGTTTATGTCTCAGATGTTGTCGTTCCTGGTGAGTTTCGTCAGTACCGTTTTCTGTGGGCATCTAGGGACGACTGAGCTAGCTGGAGTGGTCCTGGCCATTGCGGTAAATAGGCTACAATTCAATAAAATTCAATAAAATTATATTTGTATAGCCCTTGTTCACAGCTGTAGTCTCAAAGGGCTTTACAGGCCATATATGGACGACACGACACGCTACCTCTTCAACGAAACCACATCCACGTTCATCAGAGTCAACCACGCAAAGGAAATAACTCCATGTGACGTTTGTTGTTGCTGTTGTGTGTTCTGCAGGTGATTAATGTAACAGGTATATCAATTGGGATTGGCTTGTCGTCTGCATGCGATACCCTCATATCTCAGGTGAGTTCTGGTAGGTTTCTGTTCTAAAATGGCACCACAAACCACACCCCTTAGACAACGGTTACACAAAACATCACTTTTTTTGTATTTGGGTGTCGTCATCGCTGCAAAACAGGGCAGGACAGATTAGCGGTCAGGGTGTTCGAAAGGTTCTGGGTTCGAGCCCCAACGTTCACACTCTACCTGGTGGCGTCCTTGAGCAACAAGCCCAACCCCCTATTAGGCCTACCTGCCACTTAATGACATTATCTTACATCATTAATTCCAAGCTGGTTTGGATGAAAGTGTCCAAACTACTACTCAATACTACGACTACATAGTAGTATAGGACTCAAGCTAAGGTTCTGTACCTTTGTTATGCCAGACGTTTGGGAGTGGGAACCTGCTGAGGGTGGGGGTGGTGGTGCAGAGGGCCATCCTCATCCTGCTGCTGGCCTGCTTCCCCTGCTGGGCTCTCCTCATCAACACCGAGCTCATCCTCCTGGCCGTCAAACAGAATCCCCAAGTGGCCCGGTATGCGTTATGTTTGACACTGGCTGCACAGCACAGCAGAACCTATGAGTATCAGAACCGAACACGTATGTTGGGGTGCACTGTGTAACATGTGTTTTATCTTTAGGTTGTCTCAGACCTATGTGCAGATCTTTATGCCAGCACTGCCAGTGAGTACTAACAAGAGACTGAACTGGACCAAAGTGTCCTTTGTGTCCTTGTATCCCCTGTATCTCTCTCTCTATATATATAGGTTTTATTTGATCATGTTCTTCATTTTACAGGCTTCCTTTATATATTCATTGGAAGTAAGGTATCTACAAAACCAGGTGAGTAATCAACAAACATTTGAATGCCAAAACAAAAGGCAGCATGCAAACTTGTTAAACACAAAACACCAACGACTCGCTCGACATACGGTGAGCACATATGGCGAGGACACGAGAACCTAAAACTGAGAACATAAATACACACTAATCAGGTGAGTCGAATGTCGCCCATTCACAGAACATCACACTAAACACTGGTGTCTTCGCCAGAGAACTGACACCTTCACCATGTAATGTCTGTTTAGCATCTCAGCACCTTCGCTGTTATCATCTCATGATCGCTCCCTTCAGGGCATCATATGGCCGCAGGTGATCACTGGGATTGTGGTTAATATCATCAACGTCCTCATCAACTACATCTTTCTCTACGTACTCCACATGGGAGTGTCGTAAGTAAACACAACGCTACAGCTGTGTAACATACTAACATACTTGTAACATGCTTGATCATTGTGATTATGTATAACTATTGATTCAATAACCCTTTCCAGGGGTTCTGCGGTAGCTAATGCAATTTCCCAGTTTGCCATGGCTGGGATTCTGTTTCTGTACATACGGTGGAAAGGTCTTTACAAGGCCACCTGGGCAGGTGGGTGTGATTACAGGCTCAGAACCCCTTAGTCCTCTCTAATCAATGTTAAAGGCGTTAAGCTCCAGCGCTATACTGACAACATACTCCATTGATTTGGACTTAAAAGGTCCACAAAATCAAGATACTGTTCTGTACAGCGCCGCCATAAAAATGGATGTCAATAAAAACAAAATGTCTGAGAACAGAACGGACGAGCAGACGAACGAATGAGAAGAACAACGTAAAAGCAATAATTAGCGTTCATTTATGTAGCAAATGTTCTCTCGGGCTCATTTTGTATAAGATAAGGCTTTACCAATCCTGTGAGTGAAATTCACAACGTAGCACAAGTCGGTCAAAACAAAATAAATCCATAAATAAATAGACAACGGTTTTTTAGAGCGATTGATTAAATGACATCGATTGATGTGCTGCTCCTCCCCAGGCTGGTCTAAAGAGTGTCTGACCGAATGGGGCGGCTTCATACGCCTGGCCATTCCCAGCATGGTCATGTTGTGTGCGGAGTGGTGGATGTACGAGATCGGAAGCTTTCTGGCAGGTACCAGACCCTAGAGGTCCTGTAGACACAGGACACACTAGAGCAGGAACACCAGCGAGATACAGTCACAGTAGACACATAGCTTTAGCAATATTTAGGGGATAGAATGGTTGCTGGTGATAATTACAGCTCATAATACAGCCGTTGCTCCCCCCTCTCTGGACCTGGACCCTCATTTGCGTCTCTCAGCAATTAAACAAAAACGAAAGAACTCAATGATACAACCTTACAGTACCTCTTGCTGTTTTTGGTTGTCTGAATCACAGAACCACAAAGTCGAGTTATTTGGTTCCTAATAGAAAAAAAATACTTTCCAGTCATACTATTCCATGATTGGCTGTATTTGTTGTTGTCTGATGTACGTTTCCTGTCACAGGTTTAATCGGCGAGGTGGAACTGGGAGCTCAGTCAGTCGTGTTCCAACTCGCAAATGTCGCTTACATGGTGAACAACTTCCCCCTGGAACGGTTCTTAATGTTCCCTCGCGTGAACCACACATTCATTCATTCATTCATTCATTCGCGACGCTTAACCCGCGGAGTGAGTTCAGTGTGTCGGGAGAGCGAGCGCAGTGTGTCGGGTGAAGGTTGACGCGAGGACCGTGTTTCTCCAGTTCCCCTTAGGGTTAGGCAGCGCGGGCTGCGTGAGGGTGGGCAACGCCCTGGGTGCTGGGGACACGGAGCAGGCCAAGCGGTCTGCTAAACTGACCATCTTCTGCTCAGGTCGGTTCCAGCACAATACACACAATCCCGCGCTCAAGCGATACGTTCATGTCCACATCTTGCGTGCCGCGGCTGTCTGCTCAGTACGTTGACTGTGTTCTGAATGAATACAATGTATTAATCGGACCGGAATGTGTTATTGATTCAACCTCGATTCACAGGAGTCATTTCGTTGTGCTTGTCGGTCATCATAGGGAGCCTAAAGAGCCATATATCATACGTGTTTACGTATGACGAGTAAGTAAAGTGATTCCACGCATACTTCCTACCAGACGTTACACTATTATACGACTATATGAGCTTACCCTGTGCAATATAACTGTTATTGAGTTGGTTAAAGATTGTTAGATGGTTCAAGAGCTCGATGTGCCCTTCCGTTATTGTGTAAATTATTACAGATGTAAACAACCATAAACCTCTCGTGCATAACTTAATAGAATTACGTCAATATCTGTAATTCTAATAAGGACATAAACAAACTATGTTTAAGGGAATTGGGACAATCCTAATGTACCACAAAGCGAAATAACTTTTATTGTTCTCCCCTAATAGAGAAATCCGACAGAGGGTTGCTGATGTCTTAACCCTGTATGCTGCAGTTCTCATCCTGGATGCGCTGGCGGTAAGCAAGCGTGTCCATGCATGTAGAGCGTTGCATTAAGGGGGAATTATACTTGTAGTGTATCCCGTGCAAGTTCCTCTGCATTGGCGCTTCTGAGCGTAGTCCGGCGAAATGCGGAGGATGACAAGCACGATAAGAAGCAATAACCCACGATGAGCTAAGGAGCATTAGTGTTTGTGTTTTACGTGGACCAGGTTTCCTCAGGCAGCGTCATCAGAGGAATAGGGAAGCAGCGAATCGGAGCGATCTGCGGCATCCTGGGTTACTACGGCGTCGGCCTCCCGATCGGAGTCTCTCTGATGTTTGCCGCCAAATTTGGAATCAAGGGTGAGGAGGGGACTTCCTTTGTGTCTCGTGTTAAATATTCTTCCATGCCTTTTGACAGATCAATGGATTCACCTTGTGGGCGTG
>OMNS01086296.1:0-10070 GCA_900303225.1 Laemonema laureysi
TATGAGCCCGGGACGCACCCTGGCAGAGATTGCGGAAGCATTTTGCACTCAACTGAAACAAATGTAAAATGTCCCTCTGTGTGTCCTTGCGTGTCCTCCTGAAGCCGTCATATTTAGTCAAGCATGTGTTTGAGTAAAAGCGAAGAAATTGGTTATTTTTTTAGTGTGAACATCGATGACTGCCGCGGTGGAAAATTGGTAAGCAACAACATGGCCTTTAATACGAGTGCTTGTTCGTTTCCATGGAAATCTCACACACACACACACCTTCAACTTGATTTAGGTGTCAAAACAGAGTCCATAAATAACACCGTCTCATCTGTGATTGTCCACCGTTGTCATACTCATCCTGTTTTCAGTCATTAAACATAACAGCCACGGTTCTACTTCAATAGGAAATGTTTACCATTTGAAATACGTCACATCTCCACCTGAAACAACTGTTTAATTTAAAAAAACAACAAAGAAATGAATAAGTGTTTCTTCATGTGAGTTTCTGTTTTTTATTTGTATTTTAATTTCATTTAATGTAAATGTAATTTGAATTGTACTGTTCTCTTGATTCTAATACTTCTATGCAAACAAAATAATTGACAGCACACTGTACAGAACCTTTTCTGAACATTGTCCTAGTGGTTATAGTGTATAGTGGCGTTCTGGGCTGGTTCCTGTGGTGCAGTGCAGAGAGCTATAATACCCACATTATCTTCATGCCGGGGGGATTCATTTGGACACCGGAGGTGTGTCAGCATGCTGTTGCTGAAACTTCTCATGTAGCGCTAATTTAATTGACAAAAATAGACGGTGTAATAGGGCATCATGGTGGCAATCGTGTCTTCATAATTACCATTTAATTAGATACTCATTTACCAAGTGGTTCCATTAGCCAACAATAAGCTCAGGATCCCAGTGCAACTCAGTGTATTGTACAAGGTATGCATGTATGCATCTATTATCCACATTAAGTACTAATTAATTAGTAATCCTAGTTGCATAGATGCATGGAATGTGTGCATAGGCTGAATGTAACGAAGGAAGGAACAGGCCAGGGTGACGTAGTGGACGGCCAGGTGTACAAAGGGCTTTGTGTTGGGAAGTGGTCTTCAAAATATGCGATTTTAGGCAATGTAATGGAGGGGGTCGGTGTGAGGTCAGAGTAGATAATTGCGGCGAGAATAACATTGCGTAGCGACGCATCAACAGGGCACGTTTCTGGGTCGTTTTACAATCAGGCGGCTAGGGGGGATTTCTTTTTTGGCTTTTTCACTTTTTTTGTGCATTTGTTTCTTCTATATTTACATTGCATTGTAAACTTTCTCATTGTGCAAATACGCCTTTCTCAAACTTTTCTCATTTGTTAGTTGACATTTGTTGGCGCAAGCTATTTTTCAGAACATTTTTAACAAATGATTATTTTAAAAAGCGACGGGGACAAAATCGGCCATTTCAAAAAGTGGTGTGTCTTCGTCCCCAGCGTCCCCAGTGCAAATGACACCTACGAGTCTACATACACATATACATACAATTTGCACTCTAGCTGCTGTTTGTCAAAGATAGACGACCCGGTAAAAAAATGAGTGCCATTGGGTTTCTGCATATTTCTCCACCAAGAAGCAGTTCATCTGTGAATGAAACGTGGTTGGATTGCTAGGGACGCCTGAATGGAGCACATCTGCTGGGCCGAGATACAATTCATCCCCATTGAGTTGGTGGCACGTATTGTTCCTGGGCCTGGGCACCATAGTGCAGTCTTGCAAGCAGGGTGGAGGCTGCTTGGTGCTTTCTGCTGCTCTGGATCCTTCATTATTACTCACCTTGGTGAACACATTGTGATATTTCACAGATGACATTCATGCAGCAGCATTCCCTTAACATGCTGGTGGTTCAGGGGAATAGTCCTCAGATAGGGGGTCATTCAAAGTATCTGTTATAGCCCACAAAGGGAGGAAGAAACTGTCTTTATTTGATTTTAGTGAGCTTTAGCAGTGTCTCGATGATTACAGTGTTCAGATGGCAAATAGCATGTTCAAGAAGTTCATTTTGTCATTATTTTGTCATGATGAATATAGGGAGAAAACTCTCCAGCAGTGGCATAATTTGACCAATAATTCACCATCATGGGTTTTTTTCTCTCACTGCATTCGTAGGATTTAGGCAGTGCTTGTGTCTGACTACATACTTGTATACAGCTTTGTTTAGGAGTACACCACTGAGCTAGCAAACTGACAAACCAAACCTATAGTAGCTATAGCTATATACCTAACCCTAACCCTAACCAACTATAGTCGTGTAGTAGTAGAACAATATATATATATGCACATTTATAAATATACACATATATTCCTATGCCATGAGTCTTCATAACATAGGGTAATATGTCAGTAGTACTAGTACAACTATGGAAGCCATAGCACATGATTTGCAAGGTTTTTGTTAAACATGCCTGTATGTTTATTTCTAAATTTGTATGCAGCTAAAAAAAAGTCATTATTATTATTGTAGTTGCTGGTATTTAGTTATACTTAAATAAATGGCTGATTTAATACCCTAGAACATTTTATACTTTATTTTACTTAACATTGCGATCGCTTTCTAAGTCCTGTGCTATAATTGCTCAGCAATATGCACGTCGATATGTTGTTGGCAGAAGCATTGCAGTAGGTTTAATGCATTGTACTCTTTTTCAATAGCTTGAATCAGTATTTTGCTGTAGAAAATAGTTTGATGCTGGACAGCCAGTTTTAGTTGACGCAGTTAGCACGATAAATCATGACCACATATCCCAAGCAGACATTTATCATGTATTGCATTCACTGGAGTTCCACAGTGCTGGTGCTGAGGAGGAATGCCGCATGCCGCATGCATCCTTATGGTTAGCATCCTACCTTGGTAGTGCAGCCGCAGTGACCCGGTCCAAGGCCTCTGGCTGCTGAGCTGGATGGAGAATTGGTTGCTTCGACTTCGCACCACCAGTCCTTTGGTGAGGATGGACCTGTTGGCCAGTATGACGTCCTCACCGGCACCCGTGTCCTCAAACGTCACGTGGTCGCTGTCCGACAGGTTGACGTGCATTACCTGGCGCCGGGGAAATATCAAATGAAGGAAAAACAAAGACAATACAAATGAATACAGCGGGAGGTTGCGTTGATTGGGAGGCAGGTGAGTGGGAGAGAAGATTGTTCTAAAGACACAATTCATCATATTATATAATATATATTTCAATTACACGTTGAAAAAGATTCCCTACACTGTATCCATACACAGTGTGTCTATAGGCAGACCGTGTATGGAATCTTTTTCAATGTGTGTGGAAGAATCTTTTGGAAAATTATTATTGTAATTTTTTTATTCTATGCATTTTTGGCGCAGCTCCAAATAAATATGTAAAAGTCAAAAGGTCATCCTCGGTCCATCGCGCTACAAACAGGCCAATGATTCTCTAGCGACAACATGTCTAAAAGCGGCCAGAGATGCTCCGTGGACACTCCGTCCTTTACCCTATTTCCCTATGTCCTGTTTCTGTTGAGACGAGGAGGAAGGGATACAGCTCCTCTTTCCTGTGACCCTCAAGTCGGGCGGCATCAGCAGTGTTGCATCATCACTACGGCAGCACGTCAGTTGAGATTGCAAGTGATTTCATTAGGGGGAAAAAATGAGGGGGAGTGAAGTCTCTATTTTTTTTATGACCAGGTTTTTTAAATTAGTATTATTTTGAAGGGATATGCGGGTGTACATCAGAAAGTTAAGTAGGTATTCAAAACAAATGTACAAATAAGAAAAACAAAAGCCGTTGACTAAAAGAGCCATGAATAACGACATCATGAATATGTAGGACTAAATGTAGATGAATCATCCATCATTATTGCTATACATTACAAAAGACAGATATTTGGTGAATGCACCTATATGATAGATGAGACCTACACACCTACGTTCCTTTACCATAACCCACCAGTTACCATCATATGTCTTGAATGTATCTTACTGTGAAATGTATGCTAAGTGGTTTGTTTAAAAACAGGCAAGATAAACATCGGCCCCCTAAATAGTGAAATGAAAGGAAATTACTTCTCAGTCTTCTATTCTGTATTCTATTCTATTGTATTCTTACATATTGATACAAAGATGCCTCATATCTTAGTTTGCAAGCAGACTAAATGTGACTGACAAGCAGCAGGTCCAGTGCTACACTAAGTGGCAATGTTGTCGTTGGCCATAACAAGTCCTAATGTACTGTTAATGAACTCATGACAACACTGGGAGAACATTACATGAACAAAAAAAAGGGTCATCGCTAGATAATCACATTATGCCTCACGTAAGGGAATAATAAAACACTCAACATAATAACCACAGGAGACATAATCCAATTTGCTCTGGAACGGTTCCAGGCCCTGTATAACTGTACTCTACCTCAAGTCTGCGTGGGCGGGAGTAATAAATTATATTTGAAGTTCAAATTAATATAAAAATCACATAAATGTTACCAATATAATCACAAAAAATGATTAACTTGATTATAAACCACATCTACTCAACTTTGACAAGAAGCCAGAAAATATACAACATATTAAACTAACATTTACTGTGTTACTTAACATTTATTATGTTATGTATTATTTTCATTGATTTATTGCTGCAACCTTGTACAATGTATTAAAAGGAATATCCTTTTAATAATATAGACAATTTATTAAACTGAATACCAATATGAATATTAGTATTGAAGTTAGCCAGCAAATGTAGGGGATGACAGAACACTAAGCTAATTTATTTAGCTAAAAAAATAGTTTATTTAGCAGCAAACATTACACAGTTCCAACAGCCGTCCTGTTATCCTGACTGATATGTGGGTTGATTCAGGAAAACACATCCTGCTGTTAGGTTTGATCAAATCAATTCCATTGTATCCAATTCTGTTCTCTTGTGTTTCTCTTCTGTTTTATTGTGAAACCAAATGCTACTCGTACACAGGAGAACAATATCAATATCAATATAGCACATGCTGTACATCCAGTCAGATAGCAGAGAATGGGGGAGAAGAAGGAAAGGCCTTTCCAACATCCATTGGCTTTATGAAAGCAAACAAATGATGGTTGAAAAATTCAACTTCTACATTTCCTCATTAGAGAAGATCCACCCCACTTTGAGACGCTGTGCTGGACGAGCACAAAGCCGGGACAGACGGAACCCCAGGACACTGTGTTCACTATGGGATCAAAGTCTTCATCGTCTACGCGCAGATGTGCCAACTGTGGGCGTGCGCGCGTGTAATGCGTGCATGTGTGCGTGCAAGCAAACAAGCGAGTAAGTGAGTGTGCGTGTGTGTGTATGTGGTATTACAATGGTAAAATAATTATTAAAAACAGACAGAGCGAAGAGGAGTGAATCTTTGGGAGGGATTCTGGCATATTCATGTTGAATTATCTGTAGGTTGCTTTTCTCTTTCTTCTGAACATGGAAATGAAGTAAAGCAAATCTATTTACCTCTATTTACTTGCATATCATACATTTATTTAGGTTTTCGCCCCATCAGCTCCCCCAGCCCCGCCCACTCCCTGTTTTCTTGAAAATCTCTAAAGGTGCCTTCTGGGGGTGAGTCCACCTGACTCAGCTCAGAGCAGTCGATTGGCTGCTCCGTCCAGCCAGGCCCACTTCTATTAAGATGATTCCTGGGCGGAGGCCTGTATTAGTTAGCTCTGTCTCAAGTATTATTATTAGTTAGTGCTCTAGCAGCACCTTCAAGCTGAATGTTTGGTTTTTACAAAAAAAAAGTCAAAAGTCACAGAAATCATAAGACAAGACAAAGACAAAGAAACATAGATCAAGGACTGCGTGGATGCAGTTATTTTGGTGGTTGTTATTGTGTACTTTTGTGTGTGGGCGTGTGAGTATGCGGCGTGTTAATTAACTAATGTAAACTCTGTGAATAGCCTACATGACAGCATCTTGGGAACATGTGCTATTCCCGACGGTAGAGCAGCTTGCAGTAAACAGAAACAGTACATAAAAGAGAATGACAAACTAACGTTAGTGAAGACCATTACTTTCTAAAGCAATGCCTCACTAAAGTACATTATATGACACCTGGGAACTAAGATTAAAGCACATATATGACACCTGGGAACTAAGATTATTCAGTTACCCTCGCCTACACACTGGAGGTGGCTATGATTTGGAAGCGGTTATGACATCCACGGTTCCATTCTTTCATCCATTCATTGTACATTTTTATACACTGAAACAACCCATTTTCTGATGAGCAGTTGGATTCTGGCTGAGGAGGGGAAAAAAATCCAATGTGAGATTGTGCCATCGTGGTGCCAAGTAATCGAATTGATATAAAAGAGAACAAAGGGGAGCTGGGGGGAGAAAAAAAGCAGTCCTCCATTTTAGAGGAGAAAAGATGGTGGACAATATCCTGTATCATCCATGTCCTTGAAAATACCCTCTGCCCTCTCACACAAAGACACTCGTATCGCACACGGACTAACATCGTGAAAACGGGGAAAGGACTGATATAAGTCTGACTGTTTGAAAGGAAATTGAACGCTGCCACACCCAGAGTCCCTTTTCATTATTTTCCCCCCCATCAGGCACCTTGGTAATTATTGTCTCAGGGCCAGCATGCAGATGGCAAAGGGCTGTCTCTGCAGCGCCTGTTGAGGTCAACAACCGAAGGCTTTGTCTTTGAAAGAACAACACATTGTAAACTTGCATCCTCTTGGTATTTCCTTGGTTTGAACGTTTGATGTTGTGCTATTCTGCCAGGAAATAGCAGTGAAATAATCATTCTGTGTATCCACACTATATCCCTCATCAACTTATTTCATAACTTTTAACTGTCTGCTGCTATTTCATTATTCATGCCACCGCTAGCCGCCTGCGCCAAAATAGAGCCGCAGCACCTAGTGATTATAAAGGGTCAATGGTTTTGCTGTATGCGGTACATTTAGACCAAGTATGAGTTGCAACGGGTTGTAAATCCATGCATCAGGGGGTTGGGGAGGACAAAAACAATGACTGGTGGTTGGGGAAATAGCTAGACGGTAATTTGATCTCCCAAGAACATTGTGTGCATAATTTGGCACTGGGATGTACATTTCAGGGACAGACACTTTGATTGTGTGATCAAAGACACAAACCTTATGAATAATAAAGATCAGGTCTTATTTGAGACAACAAAATAACAAAACAAATCCATTTTGTCCACTTTTGTGTCTCCTTAAACGCTAGACAATTGCTGCAAAAAAAGAATGCATCAGAAAATATTAAATATTAGGTGTTTCTTTAAATGTTTATGCAATAGTAGTAACAGTATTTACTCTATTCACGTCTAAGAGACATTAAACATGCTATTCCAAATACCTTTTATACTTTTACTAGCCATGTCTTCACTGACTCAACACCAGTAGCTGTATTGATTAAACAAAAGCAATGTAGCTTAAATTAACAGTCACAGGGACAAAGGAGGATTCTTGAGCACTTTTCTATTTTCTGTGATGCTATATATTGGTCAGTAGTGTTGCCATCTACCTCTCTCTGCAGCGGTAACACCGGATCAGCTGAATAAATTGAACAACTCCTGCTAAAATGCAGCCCAAGGGCAGCTTTATTAACATCAAGCAATCGATTCAACCAGAATTTCTGACACCAAAACCCTGGGCCCCAATTGGTCTGCCTGCCTCTCTCTCTCTCTCTCTCTCTCTCTCTCTCTCTCTCTCTCTTTAGCATTCCCTTAATTCCTCCTGCCTTTCCGCAGCCCCGTTGCTTACCCTGCTGCTCAAAACTCTATGAAGTGAGATTTAGTCGTTGCCTATTATCCAGTCTCTATTTTAAATGCATTCTGCTTCTCAACCCAATCCAGTAATGAAGCTGGAAGAGATAGGCAGTCTGGAACATTCCAACGCCTAGAGAGGAACCCAAGGGCAAGGGGGAGGAGAACGCTGCGCCCCTCACTCTAACAACATATACACGCATATACGTGCATGTGCCCATCACATATTCTCACACACACACACACACACACACACACGCGTGCATGTGTGTGTGTGTGTGTGTGTGTGTGTGTGTGTGTTATCCGGAGCTGCAGAACACTGATAACCCCACCCGTCAAGTGTGGCTTAAACACTGGAGAGGATTTCAAAAGTGGTGCGCAGTAGAAGAGTCTTCCTCAAACCTCTCTATAACTCATATAACCATGGAGCTCCAACAGGCAGGTACAATAGCTGAGGGCATAGAGGCTGCACAGGAGCGCGAGAACTAGAGAGAGAGAGAGAGAGAGAGAGGAGAGAGAGAAAAATGAAAATGAATCAATCTAATGAATTAACATGTACCACATGTATGAGAGAGAAAGAGAGAGAGGGGGGGGGTGAGGGGGGTCACTCTCAGAGAGAAGGAGGTACACATATTTGCAGTTGAAGAGTTGAGAGGGCTGTGAAAAGAACAGAAGAGAGATGAAGGGACAAAGTATGATAGAGAGAGGGAGGGAGAGAGAGAGGAGAGAGAAAAGAAGACAGAGAGAGAGAGCGAGAGGGGGAGAGAGAAAGGGAGAGAGAGAGAGAGAGTCAGGTCAGTACAGATACATCACGGTGTCAGACACACAGACACACTGCGGCCACAGATTCATCATCACAGCCCGTCTGCAGGCACAACCGGACACAGGAAACGAATGAACGAGGGAACGGCGGAGAGGAAAGACAGGGGAAAGGAGAAGAGAAATCAGGAGCGGAGAGGAGACAAATTGAGCCCCCTGTACCGGGGCAAAAGCCCTCTCCTTTCTTTAGTAATCCCCGCAAACCGCTGTCGGGTTTTATTTTTTTATTATTTCACTTTGTAGCGAGTCTACAGTACTGTGCCAATCCTCGAGAGCACGCAGGGCGAGTGCCAAAGAAACACCCTGCTTGGAAGGGTGTGGTGGGGAGAGTTAGAGTCAGGGTCATGTCCATGTTGCTGTCAGTCCTGCTCCTGCATCATTTTACACAGATTCATATGGACCATCAACTGAGCAAGCATCAGTATACATATGAATATAATATACATATTAAAAAGATTAGGTCACATTTTGATTCCAATTAGACTTCAAATGAAGCTTTATAGGAATCTTTGTTTATTTTAGTGTGATGACTCTCGGGATCTGACCATAGTGGACTATGGTGTCGTAGCATTATAGTTGGTATGGTAAATATATAATATGTATCTGGGCCATGACTTTTTGAAATCTTGAAATATCTGGTTCCACGATATCAGTACATCCAAACTGTGGAAACTGAAAATATTTTGGTGGTGATGGGCCGAGTTTTACACCCAAGCTTGCAGATCTGTCTCGCTGGCTGGAGAATCCAGGCCATTGATGTTCTGGGCCGTGGCTTCAGAATTGAATTTGTTTGAAAACCATAAATAATGTATGGAAATGTGCTATTAAAAAACGCCAATTACTTTTGCAGTGCACATAGATAAAGATACAAAGACATAGTGGAAGAAGGAGGTTTTGCACTCATGAAACGTAGAAGGAGTATCCCTTTTAACATTGTTTTTAATTGCCGGACCCAGTGACGACCTAGAAGACTAGCAAATGTTATAGATTGGACTGGACGTTGCCATGGTAATTGACGATGTTTGGCAAGTGTGTATACAGTAGGTTCCTTCCCCAGGTTCCTTCACTGGAAGATTTAGTACAAATACAGTTGGGTAGTGGAAAAGTGCAGCAAAGTAAACAAGCAGCATTCTTTCATCTCCCCCAAAACTACACTTGCTTTGACCATGAGCAAAACATTTAACCCCTGACTGCTGCAGTAGAGCAGCTTTAGTGGCAAAACAGTAGATTGTGACAGTGGTTTAATGCGCCACTATTACTGCTAAAACACAGCGTGCAGTGGACTCTCCACCTTTGAACATTTAATTAAGCCTAAAATGGTGGTTTATTTAGATTGCCTTTGCAACGCACCCCAAAAGTAAAACTGATACGTGGTTCTCTTCTATCACCATCTCCACTTCTCTCCAATGCCCCTCTATTCTCCCTTCAATTCCCCTCTCCTCTCCTCTCCTCTCCACTCCTCTCCTCTCCTCTC
>OMNS01086307.1:0-15844 GCA_900303225.1 Laemonema laureysi
GATAACTCCTTCGTAACCAGGAGGTAAAGTCTAAAACGAATACCCGCCTATATGTTATGAGTCTTCGTAATGTGCATGTTTAATAGAGACACTCTTTAATATTGTTCATTTCCAATTACAATGGCAGAAAAGCATGGCATTCGTTTGTCATCTCCCTGTATTTTTATTTAGTGTATATTCCAATGCCAAACTGGTTGTGGCTCAACATCTGTCTCAGCTATCTCAGCATAGCCCCTGTTTGTAAGCTAAATGAGACGTATGTTCGTGTGAGCCAAAGTAATATCGCAGGACCTTTGCACAGGCAAACTTCTAGTCATGGTTTCCATGACTGGTGCCATAATGTACTGAAGGGCCCTGTTGTGTGTGAACCTGCTCCAAGTCACAGGAAAAGCAACGCCTGCTGATATTTGTGACGTGTTTATGCACTTTACTGTTGCATGAAATCACCTGCTAGACCGCTTCCATCTCATTATTAATAATGGCACCAGCGTGCCTTCTCTTGCACCCCTAGTGTTTTCCTACGATGTGTTAATGACTCGTTGAATCATTCATGAAGACAACACCCCCTTTTTGTCTGTGTTCCAGCCACAATGAAGCGAAGGGGTGAGGCAGCCGTCCTCCTGGGCACCAAGAAGCGGCGACACGACGGCAGCTCGGATGACGAGTCCCCCGTTTTGTCAAACACTCATGGTACCGATCTGTCGCCACGGCAACGTCTCATTCAAGAGAGTGTCTGTGGTTTGCATGTAAAGCCTGATTTGTGGTCGCCAGACATCAACGCGAGCTGCGCGTCCACAGCGCTGTTGTGGTGAAACGGCGGCCTACGAATGGCGCGGAATGTTGTCCCCCTGATTTGTGTGTCGTTTGTGTCCTGTCCAGACTCCAGTCAGAGTGACTCGCACAGCGACCAGGAGGAACACAGACCAGGCTTCTCCATGTCCAGTCAGCCTCACACTGCCTTAGAAACAGAAACAGGCGCGGACACGGACAGCTCCAAGTTCTCCATGTACAACACGGTCTCACAGAGACTCATGGTAACGTGCTGTAATCTTTACCTCTGTATGTATTAGTTTACAGCCTCCTTTGTGACTGGGTTCAACAGCTGTTTTAGTTGCTAGGTTGGACATGTATGAACACGTACACATCACTTCAGTTTGAAGTGCAAACGTCCGTTAAATGCGTATTTCCCTTCTTGGCTTCCAGGCTAAAATGGGCTTCCGTGAAGGCGAGGGTCTGGGGAAGTTCAGCCAGGGGCGGAAGGAGATCATAGAGGCGTCGACCCAGCGAGGGAGGAGAGGTCTGGGGCTCATGGTGAAGGGCTTCCAGGGGGAGCTCAACGTCGACTGGGAGGATGAGCCTGAGGTGGGAGAGTGACAACACATTAGGATTCCAACTGCAGTGGATTTCTCTCTTTTTCAAATCTAGTTTTGCATCATCTCAGTGACTACTAATATAGTTGTTATAATGTGTGTGTGTGTGTTGGTGTAGCCCAGTGCTGTAGAGAAGGTGGAGTGGTTCCCAGAGTCCTCCGCCCAGATCCCAGACGCAGATGAGCTGAAGGAATGGATGGCAGTGGGACCGGTAAAATAAAATCTAACCACAACTAGTCTTATATCCAAGCATCTATAACACGAATATCTAGTCTTCTAGATGCTTTTTAAAAATGGTCTTTATATGCATTTTTCCATCGCTTCCAGCGGAAATTAAAGATTGAGGACGAAACCGTGTTTTGCACCGAAGATCTGTTACACACTCTCTTAAGGTGCAAGGTAAGTCATGTTCACCTCTAGAGCGCCGAGTGTGCATAACCACAGAATGAGGCGAGGTGAATGTTTAATGCATCAACGCAGCACAGATTACACAAGATGAAGGTGTACTATGCTTCCGTTAGTCGGTGTTCGACAACCTGGAAGGAGAGGAGATGAGGCGAGCAAGGACGCGCTCCAACGCTTACGAGACCATCCGTGGGGCTTTCTTCCTCAACAGGTCAGTCTGAAGGCTGTCACTTCTCTTTCATGACTCTGGTGTTCAGCGAATAACACGTCGTATTCTCTCACCTGGTGTGTTCAGAGCAGCTATGAAGATGGCCAACATCGACTACTGCTTTGACAGCATGTTCACCAACCCAAAGGATTCACAAGGGGTGAGACAGTAAAAGCTTGGTGGTTGTTGTTGTTGTTGTTGGTAACCAAGACGAAACACAACCCAAAGCCGTACTTCAGACTCATGGGAGCGTTGTCTCCGTGCACCAGAGACCCTTGACGCGAGAGCGTGACGGCGAGCTGCTGTACTTCGCCGACGTGTGCGCGGGGCCCGGCGGCTTCTCGGAGTACGTGCTGTGGAAGCGGCGCTGGCATGCCAAGGGTTTCGGCATGACGCTGAAGGGACCCTGCGACTTCAAGCTGGAGGACTTCTACGCCGCGCCCAGCGAGCTGTTCGAGCCGTACTACGGTGCGCGCCTGTTGCTGTACACTGGGGAGACGTTTTGGATGAAACGGGGGGTCTCGCGCACGCACGCGCACACGCACACGCGCACGCACACGCACACGCACGCACACACTTTTAACCTTTGTCATTTTTAATTTTCTCCTTTTATGGGAATCCATTTAGAATTTTTTGAATATATATATATATTCAAAAAAACATACAACAGATAAATAACAAACAAATAACAAAAGAATACATAAATCTAATAAATGTGAATCAAATAAAAGATGTACTCCCTCGCCGTAGTAACACATATGTTTTGTCTCAGGGGAAGGAGGCATCGACGGCGACGGCGACATCATGCGCCCCGAGAACATCAGCGCCTTCCGGAACTTTGTCATGGAGAGCACAGAGAGGCGCGGGCTGCACTTCCTCATGGCCGACGGGGTGAGCAGCTGGGGGGCGCTTCTCCCCCCTCCCCCTTGCTTCAGCCCTGTTTCCCCGTGCTTTTGTCTCGCGTGTTGTTCTGTGTTTTGTCCTTCACGTCCGCCACAGCGTTGTGTGTTTCTATTCGTCTCGTCGTGAATCCTATTGAATAGTCTCTCTCTCTCTCTCTCTCTCTTGGTTTCTCTCTCTCTCTCTCTCTCTTGGTTTCTCTCTCTCTCTCTCTCTCTCTTGGTCTCTCTCTCTCTCTCGCCGTCGTCCGCGGGCCTCGCAGGGTTTCTCTGTAGAGGGCCAGGAGAACATCCAGGAGATCCTCAGCAAACAGCTGCTGCTGTGCCAGTTCCTCATGGCCCTGTCCACAGTCAGGACCGGTAACTAAGGATCTACTTAAACTGGATGAAATGAATGAAATGGATTGTGTGTGTGTGTGTGTGTGTGTGTGTGTGTGTGTGTGACCAGCAGGTAGTATACCTATGCTACTATGCTAAATACATTCTAATAAGTTGCTCCCACTAGCAACTCAAAACAATATCATGTCCTGGAAGTAAGGAATCCTGCGTGTTATTCACTGACCTGACACTACACTGCTGTGCCGTCAACAGTGATTCACAGGTGTTTGTCTCCCACAGGCGGCCATTTTGTGTGCAAGACGTTCGACCTGTTTACGCCCTTCAGCGTGGGTCTGGTCTACCTCCTCCACCTCTCCTTCGACAGGCTGTCCCTCTTCAAACCCGTCACCAGCCGGCCGGCAAACTCTGAGAGGTGGGGGAGGCTCTGTGTGAATGTCCCCCAACCTCTGGTCCAGAGGCCAGTGAACGTGAGCCACGAGGTGACCACTCTCCTTCGCCGTCTGTCCCACAGGTACATAGTGTGTCGAGGTCTGAAGCCGGGCTCGGACCCCGTCAGGGAGTACATGTTCAAAATCAACCTGAAGCTCAACCAGCTGAAGCCGTCGGAGTCCGACGTGCTGGAGGTGGTGCCGCTGAGCGTCATCAAGGGAGACCAAGGGTTCTACCACTGCATGCTCAAATCCAACGAGAGGTGGGACGCCCCCCAGCCAATCAGCCGCAAGAACTCTGATCGTGAGTCAGGACTGACACTGTGTGTGTGTGTGTGTGTGGATCTCTGTTCCTACAGCCACTGCGCCGTCCAGATAAAGGCCCTGGCCAAGATTCACACCTACGTCTTAGACCAGTGAGTGACTCCTCTTTCGCGGTTTTCTCCTTAATATGCGTCTTGTTTGTATGGGACTCTGAATCTTCTCCCTGTGTGTATTGCTTCCCAGAGCTCTGTCAGAGACCAGGCAGGCTGACATCAGGAAGGACTGCATGAGGCTCTGGGGGGTGAGTGCCCAAAGGAAATGGAGACAGACTCCATGTAGCAGCACTGTTCCCTTCTCCCCTTGTGATATTTGGTGCATTTGTTCCACCTCCAGGTGCCTGATAAGGCCCGAGTCACCCCGTCCTCCTCAGACCCCAAATCAAAGTTTTACGAACTAATTAAGGTCAGCTCGCGAAGCACAAAATCCAAACAAACGCTCTTGTATTTATTTCAGTTCCTCGTATTGTAAAGCCCCTCCATCCCCGTCTCTGTTCCGCCCCCAGAGTTCGGACGTAGACTCGTTCCAGTCCAAGGTGACCGCGCTCAGCTCCAGCACGCTGGAGAAGGTGCACCAGGTGCTCAACTTCCGCTGCATCGTCGGGGGAGGAGAGCAGATCTTCCTGCTGGCGCTGGGGGTGAGTGTGGAGCCACGGAACGCGTCTGAATAGAGGATTTCATCCCGGTATCGGACTGGAACGACTGAATATTACGTTGTTTCAGAGTTGGGACTGTGTATTGGAATTGAGGTTTTTGTTGTTGTTTTTTACTCGTATATTTCATGCCCGAGTATCTTGAAACGCGCCACGTAATATACAATATATCCAATATATCCAGTCGTTATTGTGGTTGTTGGCTTGTGCAGAAGTCCCAGATCTACACCTGGGAGGGCAAGATGCCTGCGCGCTGGAGGAAGCTGGAGAACTTTAAGCTGGAGCTGCCCAGAGAGACCCTGCTGAGCGTGGAGATCGTCCAGGAGCTGAAGGGAGAGGTGAGGACAAGACTAGAGTGGACCCGTCCTAACGTGATCTGGATCTGGATTCCAATCATGAATCACGTTGATCACACGTGTTCTGTATTTGAGTAGAGAGCTGTTATGTGCTCAGATGCGTTAACTATGCGTCTTGGACGTGGGCGTGTCACTGCGCTTGTGTTTCTACATCTCGTCTCCTCAGGGCAAAGCACAGCGGAGAATCAACGCGGTGCACGTGCTGGACGCTCTCATACTCAACGGCACAGACGTCAGGGAGCTGCACTTCAACCAGCGGTAGAGCGCTGCCTTTAAAGGGGGTCTTCGGCGCTTCTCAGCCTCGTCTCTAGCTTGTTACCGATGCTCTCCGCATTTCTCCATAGAATATGGGCTGTGGTCAAGAGGGCTCCTGTAAATACTTCCCTCAAAGTTCAGGATGTGTTTATACGTCTTCTTCTGCAGGATCCAAATGGCTGAGAAATTTGTGAAGGCCGTGTCCAAACCCAGCCGGCCGGACATGAACCCCATCAGGTACACGCAGTCCACTGTGAAGCCACCAGCCATAATGAACAGGGCTGACCCCTCGCAGTCCACTAGTCCAGTAATTAGTCCACTAATTATGGTTATGAGAAGCACATGCTTTCATTGTTGTTATAGTCTCCCCAGGTTTCACTGCTGTTGAAAATAAAATAGGTTAGTTAACAAATTAGTTAACAAGAATTGAAACCCAACTCGCGTTTATGCTCCGTGTTTGCTGTTCTCGCGTAGGGTGAAGGAGGTGTACAGACTGGAGGAGATGGAGAAGATCTTTGTCAGGTACGCATGAGACGAGCCGCGAAGGTGAGATGGTTCTGTACAGCCATGATGAAGGCAGGACATGACAGGCCTACCCATTGTTATATGTATATATATACATACATATACATATACATGTACATGTATATATATACATACATATACATATACATGTACATGTTTCGGGTCTCCAGACTGGAGATGAAGGTGACCAAGAGTTCTGGGGGAGTCCCGCGTCTGTCCTACACCGGCAGAGATGACAGACACTTCCTCCCGACTGGCCTCTACATCATCAAGACTGTCAATGGTGCGTGTGCGTGTGCGTGTGCGTGTGCGTGTGCGTGTGTGTGTGTATAAACTAGTTTTACCGTTGCGTTACCATTGTCGTCGTAGAACCGTGGACCATGGCGTACAGCAAGAACCACAAGAAGAAGTTCTTCTACAACAAGACCACCAAGGACTCCACCTTCTCCATGCCGCCCGACTCTGTGACTCCCTTCCGGTACGACCCCCTGTGGGACCGAGTGTTATGTAACGTGATGCTGTAACCTGGTTACTCATGTCACCTCTTGTCCTGCCCTCAGCGTGTGCCACTCGGAGCGTCTCTTCTGGGCGTGGGAGGACGGGGTCATAGTTCACGACTCGCAGACACGGGTGGACCCGGATAAACTGTCCAAGGACGAAGTGCTGGACTTTATTCACCATAACTACCAGCCCTGAAGGGCAGCAGCAGCTGCTCGGTTCTGACTTGTTGGGCCTCTCTGGGTCCACAATGGGGAATAGTTTGCCCGGGTCTGGGAGAGGGCTTCTACATAACAGACAACCGGGCTCCTTGGTCTTTTCTGCTTTCCTCCACGGCTCTAGCGCAATATAAATTAGAAAATGTACAAAAGTAACCCGGAACGAATGAAATACACACAAAAACCACACCTGCCATTGTAACCCATTTCGTTTAGCATGTCCCTGTCGATAGTCTGACAGTCTCCCCTCCGTGCTGCGTGTGTCAGGGACGGAGATCATTAACTCTGGAAATGGACGGATACTATTGTATAACGTATGGCTTAAACGATACACATAAAGATGTGTGGTTGTTGTTGTTGTCTTTTTTTGCTCCGATTCCCGATCAAATGGGCGTTTATTACTTCTCCAAGCCTTACCGCAACCGTAGCTGCAACCAAAATGCAATAATCACAAAGTGTTGTGATTATATGTCGCATCACCCCTGCATCGATCACACCGACCCTGTCTTGGACGGACTGCTGCTTTTAATCTTTTGGGGGTTTTTTATCTTGTAATATCGGGGGTTCTGTTTTGGTCCTTATTCCTGTGGTCGTGTTGAGGAGTTGCTGTTATTTGTGTAAATGTATCTTTCAATACAATACAGTATACTAATATTGTAGAACATGTTATGAGTGTAGTAATAAACGGGAAGCCCCCCAGTTTGACATGTATGTAAGTTTTTTTGCTAGGATGTAAACTAAACCTGTTGTCTTATCATGGGATCAAGGTTACTTTAGGTGTTTGTAATATTGTAGTAATAATGCATTGGATTTATATAGCTTGAAAAGAACAAGTGGCAAAAGTAACAAGCAAACAATAGCATCAAATAATCACATCAATAATCAAAACATATGAAGTTTGTTTGGAGTAGGGCTTTAAACGTTTTGACAAAGATAGTTTGTCCGTCGACGCGATCCGTAGTGTCTCGCATTGTTAGCATCGCTGCTAGCAATAACAGCTCCACGTCCATGAGAACTACCAAACCAGAGGTAAATTAAGTTCATTATTCCGACCGTTAAGGTCGTATGTGCCTAACAATCCGTTTTTTAAATAGTATTTAGTAGAATTGATTGAAAGGGAAGGGACGATTTTACGAACATGTTATTAGTTCTGATATATTTCAATAGTTTTTCAATTTGGGAAAACAACCATTAGCTAATTAATTATACGGAAACAAATACCAACCGCGGTGGTCTACGATCATGAGCTCAGCTAACGTGTTACTATTTAATCTTATAATGATATGATCATGAATTATAACCAAAACCAATCCCTGCGCTCTTGTGTTGCAGAGGACTGCACACAGAGCCACGCATAGCCAACCACACCAGTCAAGATGGTAAACGTGCTGAAGGGTGTTCTTGTCGAATGGTAAGAATCGAATGTACATACGCCAAACATTACGACTGAATTTGTTATATTTCACTCGACAGTGACCCTGCCATCAAGCAGTTTCTGCTGTACCTGAACGAGACCTCTGCCCTAGGAAAGAAGTTCATTATCCAGGACACGCACATCTCGCAGAGGTGCTTCAGATGCTCCAGGACAGTGGGCCAGAATTCATTCCCCATCACTCAAAAATGAAGAAACATGTATGATTTCAAAGAACTTTCTATTTATTATAAACGTTTGTGAAAGAATGGGTCGTTCTAAAGAGCTCACTGAATTTGAACGTGGTACTGTAATAGGATGCCACCGTTGCAACAAGTCAGTTCGGGACATTTCTTCTCTCCTAGATATTCCGCGATCAACTGTAAGTGGTATTATTGCAAAGTGGAAACGTTTAGGAACCACAGCAACTCAGCCACGAAGTGGCAGACCACGTAAAGTTACAGAGCGGGGTTGCCGAGTGCTGAGGCGCATACTGCGTAAAAGTCAACAAAGCTCTGCTGACTCAATAACTGCAGAGTTCCAAACCAGCTCTGGCATTAATATCAGCACCAAAACTGTGCGCCGGGAGCTTCATGGCATGGGTTTCCATGGCCGAGCAGCTGCATGCAAGCCTTCCATCACCAAGAACAATGCCAAGCGTCGGATGGAGTGGTGTAAAGCACGCCGCCACTGGACACTGGAGAAGTGGAAACGTGTTCTGTGGAGTGCCAAATCTGTCTGGCAGTCTGATGGACGAGTCTATGTTTGGCGAATGCCAGGAGAACGTTACCTGCCTGACAGCATCATGCCAACTGTGAAGTTTGGTGGAGGAGGGATAATGCTGTGGGGTTGTTTTTCTGGGGTTGGCCTGGGCCCCTTAGTTCCAGTGAAGGGAAATCTTAATGCTTCATCTTATAAAGTCATTTTGGACAATTCTATGCTTCCAACTTTGTGGAAACAGTTTGGGGAAGGCCCTTTTCTGTTCCAGCATGACTGTGCCCCAGTGCACAAAGCAAGGTCCATAAAGGCATGGTTGGATGAGTTGGGTGTGGAAGAACTTGACCTCCCCGCACAGAGCCCTGACCTCAACCCCATTGAACACCTTTGGGATGAACTAGAACGGAGATTGCGAGCCAGGCCCTCTCGTCCAACATCAGTGTCTGACCTCACAAATGCTCTCCTGGATGAATGGGCACAAATTCCCACAGACCCGCTCCAAACTCTTGTAGAAAGCCTTCCCAGAAGAGTGGAAGCTGTTCTAGCTGCAGAGGGGGGACCAACTTCATATTAATGCCTATGAGCTCCTGTAGGTGTCATGTGTAGGTGGCCCAATACTTTTGTCCATATAGTGTATGTGTAGTTACTTGGAAGGGTGGGCTGTTTTGTTAGCCACGCCCACAAATGTGCATATGAGCACTGCTTTCAGAGCCATTTTTCCAAGAAAAGTCAGGCTCATTACTTATGCATATTTATGGGCGTGGCAGAAAGTGAAAAGAGAGGTACAAGACAGGTGAAACGCTGCTTCAAGCTGACATTCCCATATCGTTTGTTCAGCAAGACGTGGTTAATTACGCTCAATCAATACATCCGCGATCGCCACCACTACTTGAACTGAAAACAGTCGCCCTTTTAACTTCATTCATCGTCAAATTAAGACAAGCTGCTTAATGATTAATCAATGATTGTGTGTCGGTAACTCTTTTCCCGTTCACCTTCCAGTTCTCTATCTTCATCCTATACACCTGCCTCTTCAATAGAATAGTGGCGTTAACCTTTTGACAGTCAAAATATCAAAGCGGTTAGTCTTGAAATGGTACCCTTTTTGGAATAGTTTTATGGTCAAATTGCTCACCAATGTCATGCAGTGAGGAACACACAGACATCGACTTTACTGTGATTTCATGTGATTTTTAACAGGTGGGAGGGGCTTCATTTACAGCAAAGGAGTTTGGAAGGCGACCTTTAACCTCTAGGCCTGAAACCTAGGTAGACACGTGCAGACCTTAAAATGTACAATCAATAACTCAAAAATAAAAAATAAAAACAGCCAATTGTTTTGTCTTTATTGTACTCAATTGAACTAAATTGGTTCAGGCTCAGCAATGTCTTTCTGAAGCACATTACATGTATCCAATGGGCCCCAAATTAAAACCCATTTGTTGTGGAGCGGATGCGAGAACCATATGAACGTCATACCTCGCAACGTGCTGCCAGTGTATTTTCTAGGAGTAATTCCCGGTATCATTACTGCAGTACTTATGTAAACGGAGAGCTTCCAAATTGTTGTTGACAGTGACAGGGGGTGCACCGTTCCTGGAGGTACTGCAATACCAGGTCGATGCGTGGAGTGGACGGAGCAAGCCCCTATTCCATCTTCCAGTTCCAAAAATCAATTTAATATATGGTCCCCGGATAGGGGACGTATCAGATATTAAACTGATAAGAACAGATACTACACTTGATCTTAGCCAAAAGGCCGAGAAGCGATGCCAAGCAAAGGCCGAGGTCTGGTAGTCACTCTCCTACTTGTTCATTTCTATACTGGTGTCTACAATAAATTCAGCGAAATGAAGCATGATAAACAAAACTGCACATCTTTATTGACATATTATAACAGAAGTGACTTGTAATTCGTATCGCCATTCATTTAGTAAGAGCGATAGAGCGGTGCGTTGCCGTCCTGGGTTATTTCTGGTCACGTGGTATGTAGTAGGCCAACTGGAAACGCCGAAACAAATGTGCAACTAAAATGGCATTTAGATTGTTGTTCGAGTTTAGATCATAAGCGTTTCTATAAATATGTTACAACATGTTACAATGAACGCTATGTCATTGTTAGAACATATTTGTTGTGTCGACAAATATTATATTACAAATCTCAGTTAAGAGCTGAAGCCCTCTAGTGGATACTGGAGGTTGTTGCAACAACAAAGCCAACACAATTTCTTTCACCGTTTCTTTCTCTCTTAATCGTTGAATGCCTGTTAATGGTGTATAATGTACATTTACGTAATTTTGGTAGTCTAGTTAAATTTGACAACACAAAAGCGTAGAAATATGCTATATACGAAAGAGGATTATGGCCACACGTGAAAATTCTATTTGAGTTCTGAGAGTCAGAATTCTGAGATTAAAGTTAGAATTCTGACTTTAATCTCAGAACTCAAACGCATCCTTCTTTAAACTCAGAAGTCAAATAAAACGTTCACATATGGCCCTAATCCTCTTCCGTAGCTATACAACTAGGAATATCGACAATTAATTTAATTTAATTTACATTGCTCGTTATACAAATCAAATCAGGCCGCCACTTGAATCACTGCGCATGCTCAGTGCGACTAGGAATGAAGAGAGCGACCAGGCGCTTGCAATGGACGAGTACCAAACAGCGGAGGAGGCAAGTGAGGCATATCGAACGAGCAGTTTATCTGCTTTTTAATAATATTTGAAATTAAATGAAATGTGTACCCATGTTTAAGACTAGGAAATAATCTTCTGTTTCTGTTGTGACAGACTGCCTTCGTCGTTGAAGAAGTGAGCACAATCATAAAGGAGGCAAGACTGAATCGAGCGAAGACTGAAGCCTACTTTGCGTATTTATCGTAGCTAAATGGCCAATACTGTTATTTAACGCAAACTTGTTTGCTATAGTGTTCTTCCTGTGGAGTTGCTAATACTAGCAAGTATTGTTGACGGATAGCGACCCGTTGCTAAGGGCGCCATGTTGGATAGCGACCCGTTGCTAAGAGCACCATGTTGCATAGCGACCCGTTGCTAATGGCGCCATGTTGGTTACTAACCAAGCCAAGCCACGGTGTCGTCATAGGAGCTACCTGGCGAACAAGCGACACACACTTGTGTCTTTAAGTAGTTTGTTGTGTTATCGCGAACTTAAATCCTGCTTTGTGGGCCAGTCTGTAGAAGGCGTCATCGGGGCGAACGCTTACCAGCACAGCCGGGTGCCCCAGTGGACCAGTAGTGTAGTGGAGCAGTGCCTGAGTCAACTTGGCAAGCTCAACAAACCCTTCAAGTACATCGGTAAGTTGTTCCCTAACCCTCTTCGCTTTCCCTGTCTGTTGACGGTCTTTAATGGCGTGTGTGTGTGTGCGTCTCCAGTTACCTGCATCATGATGCAGAAGAACGGAGCCGGGCTGCAGACCGCCAGCACCTGCTTCTGGGACAATACCACCGATGGTAAGCGTGGAGGCTTCGTTTTATAATCTTGCAAATACACGTCGAGATGCCACGTTGCTCATAGATACGTCACAGGATCGCCAAAGCGCACCCATCAGAAACAGACGTACCAGCAAGAGAAACACAAGCACCAAACAGTGAGAACATGTGTTTCTACTACTAGAAGGTCACTGGTAGTTATTTTCAAAAGTATTTGTGTTGTGTTGCGACAGGGAGCTGCACAGTGAGATGGGAGAACAAGACCATGTACTGCATCCTCAGTGTTTTCGGCCTGGCCATCTGATGAAGTCACGGCCGAGTGGAGTGTGTTTGAGATAGCATATCGCATATCCCAAGGATATACTTGACTGTCATATCAGCATATGTAATGTTTGGATAAACTCTTGTTTAGTATTCTGACGTGTATTTCTCTCGCTCTCTCTCACACACACACACACACACACACACTTTAATTCAGTGCAGTACACCATTTTATTTCATAAAGCAACAAATATATTGCAAGTAAGTCCCTCAAATGCAAAGGTCCCATATTTACCCCATAGACATTAAATAAACTAAATCAACAGTTACACTCAAAAAAATAACTGAAATGTTTATAAAATGCTGTTTAACCCTGGGATGACAGACAAGGCACCATTTTGATCACTTTACACGATTAGATGGGTTTGTTGCTCTTTTCTAAACACAGCAATGTCTCAACACCATTAAAACAGGGGAGGAAAATGGTTATTGCAACAGAAAACAGCTATTTTTCTTTTTTTAAATACTTCAATGGAATTTGGCTCATCAATTTCGTTACATCAGTAGCCCAACATGAACAGTCCTTTAGTCGTCGTCTTCTCACCAAAAGCACGATACAAGTCGCAGAAGAAAATCACAATACAATGTCAAGAAAATTAACCGATTAGTGCAAATCACAGGCTGCTACACGAAACGACGCTTGGATTGAAGGAAGGGAACCTAAAAGTAGCCGACGCTGCAAGCGATCGTTGGCAGACGGTAGCCTACACACGTATACAGGCTCCTTAAAGTAGATGTTGTGGAATCAGAAGTCCTCCTGTCGTCATCATCATCAGCATCATCGTCGTTGGCAATAGAAGTTAAAACAAGCACAGAAACCAGTGGAAATCAGCGGTTCAACGTGAAGCGCGTCAAAAATCAAAAATATTCATTAAAACCATTACAAATACCACATTGGCACCTTTCCCATTCATCTCCATCTTAGTAAAGGCCAGCGATACAAAGTGAGCTTGAGGGTGAGGATGAGGATGAGGATGAGGAAGAGGAAGGGGCTTCTGTTATGTTGCTGTGAAAACCTCGCGTCCATGCGAGATTTAAAAAAATGGATACGGTTTAGAAACGCCTGCAAAACCATCAGCAGAATTACATTCAGTAGACATTGAAACTCTTTCTTTAAAAATATATTTATGTACAGTTCCATGTTTTTTATTTCCGCCTATATGTACACACATGGGCCAGGCCACGCTAGGGGGGGGCATGCGTTCAGTCACTGTCGCTCTCGTCCTGGTACTTGGCTGTGGCTTTAACAGCCCGGCCGTTCTGCAGAGGCATCTCCTCGTAGTCGCTCCTGCGGACGACAAGGACACCGAGAGGCACACCATGAGTCGTAGGACGGCTTTGAAGCCCGTCAGCGGGAGCCCGCGAGACACGCGCCCATCGTACTTCAACGTACCCGTATATGACTTCGTCGTCCGAGTCGTTCAGCATGGAGAACGCGGGGTTGTCCTTCAGCTGGGAGTCTGGGGGGAATTAAATCCGAACGGTTAAACGCGATCACGCCGAATATGAAGAAGCGACTTCCGCTTTGAAGGATACGTACCATACAGAGCATTTTTCGAAGGCGAGTACACAAACGCCAGTGTGTACAAATAAAAGTTGAGCAGGCCGTAGAACGATAAGAACTCCGCTGGTAAGCTCGGAGTTCAGGAAGAAATGAGACAAACATGAACCAACATCTCAAACTATGACACCTTAAATCCTCGATGAGGTGGAAAAAGGATATAGTTTTGGTAGTGGGTGGACAGCTCAGCCACAAAGTTGTCTTGAAGCGCCTTGGCACCGAAGCGCAGGTACAGTATGACCATGCTGGAGACATGAATAGAGCAGATACAACGGGGCTGAGACAGGTACCCGATATGGAGACATTTTGGAGACATTTTGAATGACTACATACCTTATGATCAGCACCACAAACGTCAGCGATGTCAGAAACCTCAGCCGGAGATCTGGCGAGAAAACCGACACGTGTTTAAATCTATATTATATAGGAGGGCGTGGCCAACCACGACTACACACTGACCTACCTGAGTAAGGCATATTTTTGAGTTCGGAAGAAGCTCGGACAATGAGGAAGATGAGGTAGAGGACGTAGAGGGTCACCACAATCAGGAAGAAGATCTTCATGCCCTACAGATGAAGACATTTTACTAAATCGTTCCAAGACAAGATAATTCTTGTTCAAAACATAGGGTTGGACACCCAATTATAACAACAGAGTATTATGCGTGAACTGCTTTCATGAGCCTGTGCAGTCTATGCTGAACTAACCACTACAAACCTTCTGTAGTGTAGTAACCTTTCCCTCTGGGATGAATAAAGTATCTATCAATCAATCAAACGCCCCTTATTTCATAAATGTCCTCCAAGTACATCAAAAGTATAGGAAAACGACTCACTTGGAAGTTGGATATATCGACTTTGTATTGGTAGGTAGGATCCTGCAGTTCATTAACCCTGCGAATGACAACGACAGTACAAGACACGTACAGTGTGTGTGTGTGTGTGTGTGTGTGTGTGTGTGTGTGTGTGTGTGTGTGTGTGTGTGTGTGTGTCTTACGTTTGCCATATCCCCAGTGTGACAGCCGAGAGCCACAGCAGACCAACGATGATCAGCTTGGGCACGTAGAAGGTCAGGAACCTTCTCTCTCCCTGAGAAAAGGTAGAAAAATAACAATAAATGCCTCATGTGGAATCCCTCGGTTGCCGGACACAACCGTCATCCGTTTCTAAATAAATGCACAATTTGCTTGCAGAAGCATCCCGAGACAGCGCTCTGGAACCGGGCCGCGAAGCCGCCCGTCTCTGTCCCAGTGGTGGAGACCGGGGGGTTCTTACGGCAACGTTAGCGTTAAGGCTCATCCGAAACACCGAAACACTAAACCTCAGGGGACCGAGAGACGAACCACTGTCACAAGTCCCAGTGGGTCACTGTTGTGGTCCGATATCCACCATGTTTACATAGCAGGGGGAGATAACATTCATAATAATCACACTCAGATCACACAGAGAGACAGAGAGAGAGAGAGAGAGAGAGAGAGAGAGAGACAGAGAGACAGACAGACAGACAGACAGCAGAAGAGAGAGAGAGAGAGAGAGGAGAGAGACAGAAGCAGAGAGAGAGACAGACAGACAGAAGCAGAGAGAGACAGAGAGAGAGAGAGACAGACAGACAGACAGAGAGAGAGAGAGAGGAGAGAGAGAGAGAGAGACAGAGAGAGAGAGAGAGAGACAGAGAGAGAGAGACAGACAGACAGAAGCAGAGAGAGAGACAGAGAGAGAGAGAGAGAGACAGAGAGAGAGAGAGACAGACAGACAGAAGCAGAGAGAGAGACAGAGAGAGAGAGAGAGAGACAGAGAGAGAGAGAGACAGACAGACAGAAGCAGAGAGAGAGACAGAGAGAGAGAGAGAGAGACAGAGAGAGAGAGAGACAGACAGACAGAAGCAGAGAGAGAGACAGAGAGAGA
>OMNS01086314.1:0-10193 GCA_900303225.1 Laemonema laureysi
CTCTGCCGATTGCTGTTACCCACACATATCTAGGTGTGTAATATGTACTAGAACTGAGCCAACTGGTGTATTCTGGAGAAGGATTCAGTGATCCTACTGAGTCATGACGCTAGAGTGTGATTGGATGTCATGGATGCTGGAGTGTCATTGGACGTGGTTCGATATAATGGCTCAAACACAATTGTGCCTGGACCAGTTGTACCAGAGCACCATTGGGCAACTGGTGTAAGAGAAAAGCAGAGATTCTGTGAAATAATTAAATACAAATACATGTATGATGGATTCATTGCAATTCATTTATGAACTTGATTATTACAGGGTAGTTTAGCAAAACTGTGATTTGATAATATCAAACCAAATTGTATACCCCTCTGAGACTGTGAAATATGAAATTGTCTACTGTCAAAACATTACGTCTGCTGTTAAAATATCTTAAGTTTAGTTTAGTTCCCGCTGGGAGTTCTATTGTGATGAAACAGTTGACTCGAGAGAATCAGTCTTCTTAATGTTATGGAGCCGTATTATTAAGAGTATTGGCAACTTAGCAAGTATCCAAAAGTGAATACCCTCGCTGTAATACTCACTGAAATAATGTCATTGAGTCATCCTTAATTATTATAATAATTGTATCGCTTTTGTATAAATTAATGTGATGGATCCCTCTATAATCCTCTGTGTCTCGTTGGCTCTGACAGAGCCTCTTCTGGTGTATGCAATAGAAAACAGTAGTTGCACAACTGAGTGGAGCTCATGTGTGCTGATTGCTCGCTCTGCGTTTATCATCCCTGAAAATAGCTTGCGTCAGTGTGTGGTGCTTGTTGTTTTTTGCATGTTAGCCTGATATCAGATCCTCAGATCCTCCACTCCATTTCCATCTCCATCCTCCACTCTAACTGATTTCTGTGGGAGAGAGGGATTCGATTTTCCATAACCGATCACTAGAGACCCTTCCTAACGTTTTTCCAGAGTTTTAAGAATGAAGCGGAGCGAAGTAAAACTAATTACGATGAATAAATGCCTTCAAACGAATGTGTACTTTTAATCAATTTAGAACAGCCTCGATAGCAGAAGCGTTGTTATCACTCTTCCTTGGTTCTGGTGCACAGCTTGACAACGCTTGACAACGGCAATGGCGCTGATTGGCTAATGGTTAGTCTCCCCGTGGCACTGATTGGCTAATGGTTAGTCTCCTCGTTGGATAATTTTTTCAACCGAGAAATCGCTGTTCCTTGCCATGATTTGGTTGGAGTGGTGTTGCCTGGGGTTTGTTGCAGAGTCTTTATGTGTTTACGGATGTGTGAAAACGTCATTCAAAGATGTGTTTGCATACGTATGAGGTACTGTGTGTGAACCATACATTCATAGCCCATATTTCTTGCCTTGTGTATGTATATGGGCCATGCACCCCCATAGCACCATAAGAAATAAGTCAAGTTGGAAATAAGCTAAATTGTTCAAACAAATTAGAACATGATTGATTGTTGTGGGTGCTACAAATACATTTTAATCAAAAAAATAAATGCCTCTCCTTTTGTAATCAACAGGAACTGATACAGAGCGTTTAAAATGGGTACAGTCCAAATTCACAATATTGGATAGAGTGCACAAGATGAGCTGAGCGCAACAATTATTCTAGCAGTTATTCTGTTTTGACAATGACAAGCGTTGACGAGTCCTACATTGTAAGATGATCAGTTAATGTATATGTTTGCAATTTATTAATTGTTTGTAAATTATAAACTAGCTCATGTGGATTTGTCAATGTCAATGTTCGCTAGATGCATGGCTGGCTATGTTTATGGTTTAAAATGAGCCAACTCAATATCCGTCTTGAAATCGTTCTGGGCTCTAAGCTGTCTCCATCTAGTACAGTCTCAGTTGATCCAGTTCGTTCCATGGCTGCAACACGCTGTGTTTGTGTGCCAATTAGTTTCATATCTTGCAGCCCGCGGTACTCAGAGAATAGTGACACAGGCCAAAACAAAAACAGACGTTACAGACTGGTTGTAGCGTTGTTGTTTAGTGACAGTAAATGTGATATACACAAAAATATAGCTCATAAAAAAAAACTTTAGATCTGGCTACAACGTTAGCCTAACGTTATGTTAGTCAACGACCAGTCAATGACAAATGATGGGTTGGTGAGCACTGCTCTAGACAGTCTAGCAAAGAGAGGAGCTGAACTCTACCCTCATCACCAATCACCAGTAGGGTTCACTGGGAGCCTCTGGTAGAGGACCCTGAATGATAAAAACATGCAAGACAATTTCTCTACGTGCCGCTAAACACTAACGTTACGATAGTAATGAGTGCATGCATTGCTATGGTTACCCTCAGTTTAATCAGTTGAAGTTCATCCAAACATATAGAATCACTGTAATAAAAACACCAGTCAATTTGTTGATTATCACACAATATTTATTTTACCTTTTGGTAGTCAGCAGTTAACCAACTTATCGTTGCAGTGCATATTTCTCTCTCACTCTCTGTTCCTCTCCGTTGCAGTTCCAGGTTTGGGGGTCCTAAACCAAGTGCCAGAAACAGAGCTGGCTAAATCGTGCCTCTCGCAGTGCATCCCATGCTCTTTGAAGGGTGATAACATTCAGAGAAACCTGTGATTTAGACTGGTGGTCATAGAGACTGTGTTGCTTTTATAACTGTCTAAAATCAGGCCCACCATTGGCCAAAGTAGACAGCAGAACTGTTGTAAAAATATGTCTTATACACACACAGACACGCACACACACACACACACACACACACACACACACACACACACACACACACTGGCTTGATTCTATGGTTACGTGTTCACATTCTGTTTAGTTTCTTTCTTAAGGGGATTTTTTTCCAAGTCCAAAAAGGGAGACTTTTTTGGTGTGCAGAATGTGGTGGTTATACCAAATATAACAGTCAACCTCATTGTTCCAAGGAGAAGTGGAATAGTACTAGACCAGCTAAGGATATTATTAAAAGGCATCTCTTGAGCTATTGTGAATGCCATGAACATAAGCATTCTAAAGCCATTGTTTACACAAGCATTTTGAATCTCTTCAAATTGCGATTTGAAGACGTCCGCAATCCAAAGAGAGAGGTTTTCTCCAGGCGGGAACGGTTGTACGAGGGATGCAGACGACCGTTCAAAGCCACCCTTGAAGGTAGTGTACGCACTCAACCTAGATTGTCTGGCGATAGGTCCTCGTCTAGACATAATCTCTCGGTCTTGTTCCTCGTAAACGTCTAAACGGATGATGGTGAGTGTGGAAATGTAAAGAGTGTTTTACACAATATCTAGATTCTACAGATTCTTGTAGAATCTAGATATTTCTATGGTGTGAATAACCATAATGTTATCCACTATGGTTGTTCAGAGTGACCCCGCGTCTCTCTACAAAGGGCTGTTAGAGTGGCTGGGTTTCAGCGACTGGAACACTGCAGCAGAAAGAAAGATATAATGAGAAGCAGGGAGAGAGAGGAGGCCGGGGAAGGTGAAATGAAAGACATAACCACATCTAGTCTGCACCCCACAGTAGATCTAGTACAGCACCATAGTAAGGCGGGCGGAAGGGGAGGTACTGTCTCTCACTCACACACACACACACACACATACGCAGCAAACATTGACACATACACACTGGCAAGTCCCACAGAGACAGTCTTGTTACATTGAAAATGGATGGAGGGGGAGAGGCAAAAGCGAATCCTGTTCACGCTGGTGTTTTGCCTGAGAGACCCTGTGTTGGTGCAGGTACAGGTATAGAACATAATGTCTTTCACACACTCCCACGCCTGGCTCTTCTCTCACTGCATGAGCACAAACAGGATTAGCAGAAGAGAGAGATAGAGACAGGTATTGTGTGTGCAGACACCAACCTGCCGCTCACTGAATGAATCATGAGGTGGTCTTTCTCTATTCCCACTCCTCCTTTCATCTCTCGTCCCCCACTCTGCTCTTCCTTTACCTTCGCCTGAAAGCCTTTCCACGCATTCATGTGTTTTTCACCCTCCCCCCACCCTCGCTATACCTCCTATGACCCTGATTCCCATGCTTGTACACAGGTGTTTGTGTGTGTGGGCTTGTGTGTGCACGTGCATGTGTGTACACCCCCGCGGGGGTTTACTACTAGTGTGAACTGGGTTGTTCATTGCTAACCTTAACTGTTGGACATACAGAGGGAGTCTTGGACTTAAGCAGTCAGTAATGTGTGAGTAGTAGCTGTTCACCAGGTCATCACCAGGAAAAGTGACCCACTTCCTCAGTTGCTAACAGGAAGTGTTGCCGTGTCAACCTCAGTAGCTCTGATAGTAGCTATGATAATAGCTAGTTAGTGAAGTTGCTCAATGTCAATTGTATTAATGGTCATAATGTCACATTATATATGAGACAAATGTATTGACATATGTCTTGGATGCTATTGTGATGTATTGTATCACAAAATCACAATATATTGAATACCCATTGCTGTATTATCATATCATCCAGCCTCACCCATCCATATAAACCCCAACTCTCTTTAGGTACCTAGAGACAGCTGGGATAGCATTGAAACCATGCTATTGCCTTGCCTGATTTCATTCACTGATTCACTGCCTGTAGTCGATGTTAGTTGTTTAAAGAGAGCCTATGGGTTTTTTAGAGCGCATTATGCGCATCGGTCCATAGTGTTCCCAATGCATTCTTTGTTTAGATTTTCAATCTACTATGAGGCTAATCTACATGGCTACGAGGCTAATCTACCATGAGAAAGAGAAGCTGTGTGTGTATGTTGCAGGGTTCGCGCAAAGTCTTGAAAGTTTGGAAAATGCTTGATTATTTTGTTTAACCGTTATGTTTTCAAGGTTAGGAATTGAATATACTCCTTGAAAAAATGCTTGATTTTCAACATAATCTGGTGTTTCATTGACACAATCACTCATGTAAACCAAAAATCTTGTGATGTTTGAAATGAAATGACCCCGTGGTTGTATTTGACCAGACTGGAGCTGGATTGACTGACCGGCGCCCAAATGAAAAGGGAACGCTTTTCAGTTCATGAGTCATGAAGGCGGTCATTTACAGTAACAATTTGAATGTGATGATAAAGGCTTTGAGAGCCTGGTAATGTTTTGTTTAGGTCCCTTGGAAGTGCTTGAAATGTGCTTGAATTTGTCTTTTACAAAACTGTACAAACCCTGATGTCGGTCTGTGTGTGTGTTGTAGGATGACGTCGACAGCCAGAGTCCTGTATTAAGAGACAACCCTCAGCTCCATGAAGAAGTGAAGGGCTGGCTCAAAGACCAGAAAGTCCAGGAGATCTTCATGCAAGGTAAAGGTAGTTATTACACACGCAGTGTATTACCATCTCTCTATCAGCTACCGCACAACATAACCAAACATTGTTGTGGTGAAACAAGTGCGCGATGCAAAAGTGTTGCTCCTTCTAGTTGCTGCAAAAGACAACACAGATGTCCCTCCCAACAGAGACACAGAGTTGTGTCACGCTATGACATCCAAACCACAACACCCACTGTTACTTCCCCCACATCAGCGTTTCATTGTGTCTTGATATTATGTATTCCATTGTAGCGACCATAGTGCTGCTTCAGTGTGCATTGAAAGGTATTTTGTGCTATCACACGTCTCCTTCCACACCCGACATCCATTCACCTCTTTCCTGTCGCTTGTCAGCTCCTTACTGACGGCTGCTGGCTGCCGTTCCTGATGTTGTGTTTATCTATGGGCCAGGTCCTTATTCGTTGAATGGCTACCGTGTGCGCGTGTACAGACAAGACTCAGCCACCCAGTGGTTCACTGGCATCATTACTCACCATGACCTCTTCAGCAGGAACATGGTCGTCATGAATGATCAGGTGAGCATGCACACATGCACGCACGCACACACGCACACACACGCACACGCACACGCACACATATACACGTCGCGCACACACACACAGGGAGCAGAGAGGGAGGGTACATCTTTGTACCTACATCACCTTTAATACATTATTTACATAAGCAAGATCATAGAAGTCTGAATAACCAAAGCATCCCAAGGTCCTTCTGAGGATGTTTCTCAGACATTGTCTATGACGGTCACTTGTCATGTGTCAAAGTAGCAACACATTCATTTTACAAAGATCCACATGGTGTAACATGAGCTGATTTAAAAGTTGACATAACGTCCTCTAGCAAGGAAAGGATAGATATCCAGAAGTTTCTTAGAAGAAGTCTCTTATTTGGTGTTTGTTCACTCACCCACCTTTTAGCAACGTCCAGCATCAATTAATAACAGGCAATTCAACTCTTTTAGTGGTAGTAGTCTGGTGTAATGGGAATGGCAGCATGGCTGACACTTGTCTCACCTTCCTAGGTGCTGGAACCTCAGAATGTGGACCCCTCTATGATCCAGATGACCTTCCTAGACGATGTGGTCCACTCCCTGCTGAAAGGAGAAAACATCGGCATCACCTCCAGGCGCAGGTCAAGATCCAGTCAGAACAACAACAACAACAACAGCACTGTCCATGTAAGTGTTTACACACGTGCGCACGCATACACATGCCACATACAGACATGAGAGCATTTTTACAGCGAGCGGCTGACCTAGCTGCTGTGGTGTGGCTGTGGTTTTGCTTTGCTGGCTGCGTTTTGATGGAATTCAAATTCCTGGGTGGGTGGCAACCTGTTCATTTTCTGTGCCACATTGACCCATTCAGGTCATGTCCAAAACAATCTGGTCAGCTCTCATGAAGTTGAAAACTGTGGCCGTTCTTTCTGAGTGAGTAGAACCTGCTCAGCATCCCTCCCTGGTGAGAAGGGCGAGAGTTGTGCTTGGTGAAACATGTATACGTGTATTAAAGAAACACGTGTACAATCATACGAAGGAATGCTCTTTTGATAGGATGTATGTAAGCCTACAATCTGTACCTGTCTGCTGAGTACCACAACACTGGTTTTGAACTATTTTACCACGACACCATCCACAACACCAAGCTGGCCATCAGGTTCGTTCTTAAACTATGCATTGCAGACCCCTGCTTCTCAAGTTATTTCTTGTGTAAGGCCGTTGAATCAATACATTTTACATTTAGAATTTAAATATTCATATTTTAAAATATGACACACATGAATGTGTCAGTAATGCTCCTGGAGGTGGTGTAGCAGCTGGTGTGGTTCAACTATTCAAACTCAAGTGCTTGAGGGGACACTGCGACACAGCGACCAGTCATACGTTTATTGGTTTGAGTGGCATAACCAAACTCAAAGGAACTTAAGGCCTAGCAAATACGGATTGTAGGTCAAACTCGTTGAAAGTCAACAGAGTCGTCTCTTTTGTGGTGCAGTGTGGAAAAGCAATTCAGTGGGTGTTCGTTGTTTTGTAGTAATGCGGTTAAGACATCGAAATGGGAATACTGCAAATACGACGTGTATCAAGTTAACAAATTGTATGCCTAACAGCGCTTGACGTACTAGTATATTACCAAAAATAATGCCATTATAGCGTCGGAACGATAATTTAAGCTGCTTGCAAATGACAAGCGTTAGATGTCCTACATATAATCCCACTGGAACAGGAGATCCATCACTTAATGGCCGAGGCTAATGAGGTCAAATCAGTTGTACTTTGAGCAGAGCCATTCAAAGCTCTAAATTAGGATGCACTATGTCACATAGAAACTGATCTGTGTATCAATCATGTACGCCAATCAGCAGCCATATCCTGTTTTGTTTTCATCTCACTTTGTTGTTTCATGTTGACACATTTTAGACGGCAGGAGGGAGGGCTGGCGGGACCACTGGCAACACTCAGGTACCCTCAAGTCTCTTGGATAAAAAGACATGAAACTTAACACTAGACTGCTTCATAAAAAGTGTTTTAATGTAGGCCAACCATGTTATTTTGAAATGCAAGCAAATCAGTATAAATAATCTATTTATTAGATAATTTTCTTTTCTTTTAGCTATGTATGATTTGAATATAATTCTTCCTCCTACCGCCCACGCACCTCCACTTGCCATTTTTTTAAACAATATTTTTGGTTTATATTCCAGTATTTTCACTTCACTAAGAGCATGCATTGTTAGCTTTTTGAGATTCAGTAGACAGTAAAGAAGAGAGGTACAGTAGACAGTAGAGAAGAGAGATACAGTAGACTGTAGAGAAGAGAGAGACAGTAGACTAGAGAAGAGAGATACAGTAGACAGTAGAGAAGAGAGAGACAGTAGAGAAGAGAGGTACAGTAGACAGTAGAGAAAAGAGATACAGTAGACTGTAGAGAAGAGAGATACGGTAGACTAGAGAAGAGAGATACAGTAGACAGTAGAGAAGAGAGGTACAGTAGATAGTAGAGAAGAGAGATACAGTAGACAGTAGAGAAGAGAGAGACAGTAGAGAAGAGAGGTACAGTAGCATGCAAGTCTGTTGTGTGGGTATATGTGTGCTGTATGAGTATGAATAGTGTGAATATGTACAACTGTTGTTATTGTTATCAGGGTCACTACACACGAGCCCAGGCCAATAGCCCCCGCCCAATCACAAACTCATCAGGAAGTGCTCCAAAAGGCTCCCAAGGTGCAATGGCTTCTCAGCAGCTGAGCCAATCACAGCAGGGCCATCAGACGACCAGCCAATCGCATCACTCCCCCGGAGGCGGTGGGCGGGAGCAAAGGGAGCAGCGCGGCTCTCGCTCGTCGAGGAGAAAAGGATCGGACAGTAGTGTCCCTGAGGATGAGAAGGAGAGGAGGGAGGACCACGCGGGGAGAGGTCAGAGAAGATTAGATTTTCACACACAGCCATAAAACATGGATCCAAGTCATAGTTGATACTAACAGATTCCAACGAAGTGTTGTTACCAGAATGTTTTTATTAGGAAGAGTAATGAAGTCTATATTATTATTATACTCCTTAGGGATTTGGATAGCTGCTTGTCATGCAGGGCTACGCCAAGCCAAAGATTTAGTGTAATATATATTCATTTTCAACCTGGTGTGTTCAACATAGGAATAAATAATAAAGTCAACTATATAAAGTAAAGTAAATAAACAATTTAAAGTAGCAGGACCACAACACACTGCTCAGAAATGCAGAACACATGATGTCGTAACATAATTCATGACATGAGGAGAACAGTACCACATAATGCAAGATGACAAACAATGAAACCACAGCATTGTACTTGTATCTGCATTACCGTCTATCATGGAACAGTTTAAACTATAGAGTTGTGTTGGCTAGTAGTGCTGCTGATATTATCTCCTATTGAAATGGAGGAATCTGTTTTTGACCTTATTGTCACTCTTCCATGCAGATTCCAAGTCCAAGGTCAAGCCGACAGTAAACAAACGGAGGAAGACTGAGGACGAGGAAAAGAAGGCGGGCCTTAAGAGGCTGAAGACGGAAATTACCTCGGACCTATCGGAGAGCAGCGACAGTGAAAACATGCACAACAAGAGGGCAGTCCACTCATCCTGCTCCTCTTCCTCATCGTCGTCGTCCTCCTCTTCGTCCTCATCCTCCTCTTCATCCGAGCCCAACTCTGAGAACGAGTTAAAGACTCGCGGCGTGGAGCTGAACGCTAGCAGTGTTTCGAAAATGGAGGAGGACGAGAAGCCAATCCCGTTAATCACAGGCTCTAAACTTAACGAGCCCCCGTCGCTCATTGGCCGGTTGTCGCCATGGACCGAGGTTCGAGCTGCAGAGGACAGTAGGAAGGGCGTGGTGAAAGAGATGGGTCCCGCGGGGACAAAGGAAGAACAGGAGCTGGCAGCAGTAACGCAGGTCACCCGGTCACCACGGCAACACCATGCACCCCAACTAAGCGATGCTGTCCACGGCTGCATTATGGAGAGCACCAAGAGCACTGTGAACGGTACTGAGATGGAAGATGCATCTTAAACACTACAATCATACATATTTTATAACAAAACTAAATATTGAAACCTTGGAAGAATTTTATATGTAATGTGAGAATGGAATTTACAGCAACTTGTTTTGCTATCTGCTTCTCCTCAGCCACGCCTCGATCCCAGACACCGTCGTCGACGCCCTCGTCCCATCTCCATAGCAACAGTGTCATGGACATCACTGAGGAGGCTCAGGCCACGGTGCACCGGGAGAGTTCGGAGGCCGTGTCGGCACTCCTGGCTTCCCAGAAGGCAGAGTCCACGGCCCTGTCTCCCTACCTCCCCCTCAACCCTTCCCCCGTCTCTT
>OMNS01086337.1:7276-17642 GCA_900303225.1 Laemonema laureysi
ATATATAAACACATCTTATTTGTAATATATAAATATAAAATTCTTCCAATTTGGGAAAACAGGTTTTGATTGGGAATAAGAAAATAGTTGAACATGTCATTGGGGTTTAGCTTCAAGGAGGAGTGTCTCATTGTCTTCTTCGCAGAACTCGCCTGCACTGTTAAAGTCTTCCCATACCTCTATGGGGTCTGCATTATGTTCTATTGTGGTAGCTATCAGCTTAGAGTAATCACAGCGGTTGTAAGCTACGGGAGTCACATGGAAATAGTTCCCCTTTGGTGGGTCATAAGGATCTATTCCCAGGTACTTCATACAGAATCCCAAGTGTACGTCTTCAATGTACAAAGGTTTGATATGTCTGGAGGCCTCCACAAGCTTTCTGGGGAGGTCCAACGACACAACGTACCCCAAGCCCAACGCGTACCGTGGGTACACAGGCTCGGGTAAAACTCGAAATGGCATGTACCACTTGGAGCTGGGATCTCTTTGAACTCCTGCATCCGTTTCCACCAATCCGGTCATGTAGTCGTTACGCGGGGCGTCCAACAGCATGCTCACCAGGTTGTGGACATTGAGGAACATGTCCGAATCAATCTTCATGGCGTAGGAGGCGGTGGAGCAGTGGGTGTCCAGCCACTCCATCATCATCATGGTCTTGATGGTGAGGTTCTTGTAGCAGTCCAGGAAGTCACTCTGCAGCAGGTCACCGTGTTCCCTGCTCTCCTGGTGGAGCTGCTGCTGAAGCTGCCCGTCCCCTTGTCCTCTTCCAGCCAGTCCCAGCAGGAAGAACAGGCTGACCACGTTCCCCTGGATCAACCTCTCCTTGCCCCAGGTCTTGCGGATGGTGTCGCGGTCCACCAGGTTGTGAGGTGCCACAGGAACCATGAGAACCAAAAAGGGCCTCAACTCCTTGCATTTATCCTCCTCATTTATAATAAAGTGGTATTTGTGTGGATATTCTACATAGTATTGTTTGAAGGGGTCCTCCCCTTTCATTGACGTGTACAACATATGCACACTCGATTGGAATATACGTGAATCCATTGCAATTCTAAAAATAGATGTTGTGAAAATTAAGAAAAGGAAAAGAGTGATGCATCGAAAGCAGAACTTTGTCCATGGCTTCTTATTTCCCATGCTGAATACCTCTGCTCCTGTTGGACACAAAAAGAGTGATTATTCCAAATGGTTGTATTAAAAAAGTTAAACATTTTTGAAGTTTGAAGTTTGTCACTGTTACATCTGTAGCAGAGCATTATTAAGTAAAATAAGTCATTTTATTTGTATCGCCCTTAATCACAGTTACAGTCTCACAGTTACATTTTATGACCTAGCCTAGCCCTCCAAAGAGCAGGGAAAAATTAACCTTAACCCTAACCCTAACCCTAACCCTTATCTCTCAAGGAAGAAACCTTGAGAAGGAATGCAGAGTGGCTTGTTATTGGTGTGTCTCACTATGGCAAGCCATTTTAACATTTAGTCAGTAGGGATAATAGCAATCGTAGATATCAAATTAAGATGTCTACAATTAATTTCTTACTAGTGGAAATGTTCATTGTAGATATCTGTAACTTAATTAAACTAGTCAACTTTAACCATTGACTTCAAACTCAAACTCAATTACAGATATTTATAATTAAATTTTGACCTGTTATTCCAAGTCGACATGCAGAATTTAATTTTGGCTAGTTGCAATTGTAATTAATTATTTAATTCTTACTAGTGGCAATGTTCATTGTAGATATGAAAATGATTTAACATGTTGATGTCGAAATGTCAGGGGACTCTTTCTAGGGACTCTGGGGTCCCTAGGCAAAATGGACCTTACCCTCCCCACCCAAACCTGCCCTCCTCGGGGGGGCCCCCTTCCAGGTCGAGGCCCCAGGCAATTTCTTACTTTGCCTACCCTGTTGCAACGCCCCTGCTAGTCAGCCCTACTGATTAAATGTTAAAAGGGCTTGACATAGTCTCACCATGCTTCAGTGAAGTCCTCTTGTGTCCATTGGATCTGTAATCTTAATGCAAATAATGTAGAAATAGCCATCAGGGCTGTGCTGTAGACAAAACAAAGAGGATTTTCAAACTATGTTTGTCTTGATTCTTTGTAGCGAGGCATACATCATAACAATCATAACAATACAAAATGCTACCAGTAAACCCTAAGCCCTAAGCAGGACACCAACTACTGTTTGGTGAATGTAATAATTGATGTTACAACCCAAATTGTGCCTAGTGGTAAAGAGAAGGAGGGAAGCAACACGGCCGGTGTAGTCAGGCAAAATATTGCCATTTATTGTTTAGTGAACCACAACAACAACTATACTTGGGACAGGCTTCTATATGGGACCGGCCTTTAATTCCTTTCGCACAAAACTCTGGTTTATTTAAACCTGTATGAATATTACTTGTATAAAAATCAGGCTATCGAATAACATATCAATAACAAATCATTTGTTTAATCTCGCTCCGAGAAATCGGAGTAAAAAGAAGACAAAGCGCTCTGTTGATAGAGGAGCTGCTTCTCCTAAGTTTATATATATAGAAATAGATATAGGGTCGTACTTTTTCTCTGTGCCGCCATGGTGATCAGCAAATGTGACGTAAACTGAAGTAATGTAGACTGGTCTTTATTTGTCACCACACCCTGCCGATACAAAACAAGTTACCGTCCAATTTTCCGCCTGTCCAAACAAATAGCTAAGGCTGTGCCAACTATGTACAGATATACGCCCATACAGCGTTGTTGAACATGATGGCTTCCGAAGCCTTATTAATATACTAGAACCACGCTACGCTGCGGGAAATCAGTGGTGATACCCAGCCCTACTCAACATAGCAAACCCACTTACCTACTACTATCAACAAACGAAATAAAGAAACAAACTAACTTAGTAGCACTTGACCCCTCCCTAACACTTATCCCCTCTTTCTCTCTTTACTTTGTTTACTTAATGCTCTTGTTTATTTAACACTTTGTCTTGGCTCTTATTTTATTATTAGTTGTCTCACTTTAGGTGGGCTGCAAGCTCATTGCACTTTTACCTTAGCACTAGTTATGCTATTAGCTACTTGTCTAGGCTTGTCTATGCTCTTATGATTTCTGGTAACTAGTTGTCTTGCCTACCGATGTTGAATGCACTTATTGTAAGTCGCTTTGGATAAAAGCGTCTGCCAAATGACTGTAATATAATATATAATATAATATAGTACGCTAACCTAACCTGTTAGCACAAAAACACACTAGGAGCCATCCATAGTCTAGTGGCGTGGTACAATATATTTACGGTGTGGAACAGGGTATGTGCAAAACAAATAAACAAAAACTAAGCCTAATGCCCAAGATTCCCAGAAAACATACTAGTGTTTATACCATATCCATATATAAACATTCACTTAAATGGTGAGTTTAAGGGGGTTTTACCCCTTTGTTTTTGAATAATTATGCCAGCCATCTTGAGAATGTGGTGCATGAGGATTCCAACATGCATATCACTCAGCCAGGCACACTTGTACTGTTTACTGAATGACTGTGGCTCCTTGGGTCCTAGTCTGATCTTGCCTCAACAAGTTTGGACTTTATTGTTGTTTTTTTTGCAGCAATGCATGCCTTAATTTCAAGTGGGATGTAGATTGTGAAGACATATAGTTTCAGGGATCTGGCCATATGACTTCTTGACTAGCTATTGACTGGCTGTTGACGTTCACACATTCAGTTTACACAAATTACAATAGAAACAATGTCAGTTGTTGTCATAGCAATTGTTTTCTCAATGCCCTTGTTAGGAGCTAATTGCTATGAGCTATCTTCCACGCCTCAAGCACATGCCCTTACTTGTCTGTGTCACCGCTGTGTTGCTTTTCAGCTTCAAAGAAAACCAGCTTTGGATTGTCGTACATACATTGAATTTAAAGTGAATACATACTGTAATATATTACATACTGTATCCCTCCATATTCATACGTACCTTGTCTTAGGTTTGCGTTTTTGCCGTCCCATATGAGAGCTCCAGATCAGCTAGACCTGCGAGATGTCACTTGTTAGCATTGCTACCATTGTCTCAAGTTAATGTTTAAACCACTTCATACATGCCTTATCAAGTTATATGACCAGAAAAGCCTGTCCAATTGGCCTAAATGCATGGAGGCAGCATGTGAGTGTTTTCTTTACAAACACCTGGCTCTAACTGCAGCTAACCCTAATATCTTCCCCTACCTGTATACTCTATTCCGTTGTGACAGAAACAGGCACATATTCAAACACACCCTCTCTGTCTTCATGTCTCACCTTCTCTGGTGGTATCATGTTTCAGGAAAAGAAGCCGCAGAAACATGGTCATTGGATGGATAACATAACTGGCTTGATATTATACTTACTCATTGGCTTATCAGATTACTTTTATGACAGATGACCATTTTAAACAGATTGTCCCTCACACTAACTTCCCTGAGTTATAGTAATAACTCAAACTGCAAGGGGCTTATCGGAAACATACTTCTGTGGTAACTATGAGAATTTGAAAGTTACGGTCAGGGTTTTCAGGTTGCATGGTCAAAACCAAAACAACATGGATGATATGCAGTGATACGCAGGTTGTACACCACACCTGGATAATGACCTTTAACCATTCATTTTCTTTTTCCTGATCGGTGATTACCTAGGACTAGTACACACTGAGTTATACCATTGTGGTGGAACTTTAGGCAGTACTTTTATATAAGAATTTAGGAAGTAACCCTGCCACACGCCACCTATCACCAAGGTGGCTGCTTCGACACAGGACACAGGTACAACCGGTTTAATGTACAGTTGGCAATTCGTTACATCCAGAGCAGGTGGTGCATGCGGACATGCCCACGCGCTCTCCCTGATTGTGTGTGTGTGTGTGTGTATGTGTGAGAGATTGAGAGCTGGTTTAACCTGTGTACCTTGATTTCAGCCTCCCTCAGCCCCAGAGCCGAAATCAGTCTTCCTCAGGATAGTTGAGGCTTCTTAAACTACCCTTGATTTATATGGCTGCTCTACACTCATCGTTTTTAGGTTGTGCAGCACTTAGCCTCACAAGCTGGATAAATGACTAAATGTGACAAACATAACAAATATCTGAAAATGAAAACTCTGAAAAAGTATGATCTCATATTCTCACACTGCCAGAGTACTACCATGGCCTGTCAATCCAGTTGTCTTGTTATATACGACTACAAAATATACACCAGATCCCAGGCTTCACACTGGGATTATCATGTTTGACTTGAGTTTCCAAGGGTTCCAGGGTAGGCTGTGATGAGAGAGTGGGTGTGGTTTGTGGTGCCTGTGAAAGGGGAGACAGGTGTGGCTCATCCCAGTGGCAAGGGGTTGAGTGTGAGTACTGAGGCTGGGTGGCGAAAAAATGTGACATTGTCAACCCTTCAAAAGGGAACAAGCCAGAGCCTGTTAACTATTGTGTTTCTTCCCTCAGCATACCCAGGATATATTTTTGTTAGCTGCCTTCACTGAGTCACGATGGTGGTTATCGACTCGTTAAGTCAAACCAGGTTTTCCCAATCTAGCTATGAGCACGTTCATGTAAAAGGGGCAGTGTTTGCGCCATATGATCAATCGCAAGCATGGACAAGTCCATCTGACTATAATTACAATTGTGTATTCCATTAAATTAATGTGTTGCTTAGATGTATTCTTATGGCGTGTAACATCATTGTAAGCGTATTCTTCCAATTGCAACCCCGGCAGTAATCAACGGTCGATCAGGGAATGCCCAAGCCGTCATTGCTATCTCAGTGCTTTTATTGGTTGAAACGCCATCTAGCGTTCACCAGACCGTTTTTTTTAATAGTTTATTTCTATTTTTATTTTTTTTTACCTCACTTCCTGATTTGATACCGTCAATTGTTGTTGGACTTCCACCCTAAACCTGTCTGGGAATCTGGGCATGTTTTGCTCATCAGCGAACAAACTCTTGTACCATAGTCTTTGTTGAAACTCTAGCCGTACTATTGAGGGTGAGGAAATCTGAGGAGAGACTACTAACAGTAGTTTTCTGCTTCGGCTTTGCAAATCCAAAACGCATAGCCCCCGGGATCTTAGACTTTGCCTTCGCATTAGAGCCTGTGCTGTCGTTTGGCTACAACAACGGGGCGCAGAATAACCTCAAGACAAAGTGAGTGTCTACCGCATTCAAGGAATGGTTTGAACACATGTTTCATATGGCGTCATATGAAAGGGTCACTTATAGTAGTAGCAGGCAGAGAGGTTTTCAACCAGCTTTGGGGACCGTTCCTAATGATAGTGGATGACAAAACTTGATGAAAGTGGGTTAGTGTTGTACTGGGTATGAGGTAACGGGGATCTGTAGTGGTCATAAGGGGGATGTTTTGGTTTTTTCGTTTGTTTGTGTGTCGTTGTGTTTCTCTCCCATGTTTGTAGTGTTTGTTTTGTAAGAGGGGGAAAAAAGAATAGCGATTTGTGTCAGATTGTCAATTGTGTTGCGTAATATGTGAAATGCATTTTTATTGCATTTCTGACGTAAACATATTAATACAAAATACCAAAAATAAAGCCCCCAAGATCTAGCTATTCTGATGGTGACCTCCTGATCCTAGCCTCCCAAGCTAGGGGTCTAGGGGTCACGCCCAAGGGAATGATTATGATCATTTCTTTTGTGAATGAATCTCAGGGACTAAGCTTTGTGTTAAGTTCGCTTATGTTAAGTTAAAGTGTCCAGCTTGGGAATTCAATCATTTCATAATACAAAAATAGTACTCATTCAATTGGAGCATTATGCCTTGCATGTGATACAATAACGGGTGGCAGGACTGTCCAGGTAACATTCCTTTTAGGTCATGTACTTTTTTTTTACACTGTCGCATTCCAATCCTGTGCTCCAGACACGCAACGGCCTTAGCAGAGACACACCAAGCTACATGTGTGAGTGTTGGAACTGAGTCCGTTTAGGATTATTGTCACCGAGGGATATGGGTAAGTACCAGAATTCTGTTCAAACTAATTATTCTTGTAGTCGATCTAACGAGCCAACATGAAATCGGATTAAGATGCATTAAACACATGACTATAGGATAATCCTCTGAAAGTGACATCAACATTATTTTCCGCACCAACAAGCCAATCTTATTCCTTTGTGCTTGTGCGAGTAATGCCTAGCTGAAAATGATCCTGTTCAAAACATGAAGGAAGAGGTCCTCCATCAGCCAATGGCAGGTGTTCTGAGTTGACTGCATTCCTATTAGTTCCAATCAAATGCTGCTTTCTCGCTGAGATCAAGAGATTACATTGTATAAGAGCTCCGGTCAGTGGAGCTGCAGAGCGAAGAGGCCTTTATGTTTGTGATCAAGCACGAAACACAGCAAGGACTTGGTGTACTGCATCTTTGTCATTCAAGAGCACAGGGATTGGAAACACTCCAAATGACCATTCAAATGGGTAAGGTTCTAACTTTTAGTGGACATACTAATGTGTGTGTGTGTGTATATATATATATACTGTGTAATTTCCATTGAGTTAGTGATAATATAAGATAAGATAAGATAATCCTTTATTAGTCCCACAACGGGGAAATTTACATTGTTACAGCAGCAAGAAACAATAGAACAATAGAAAAATAGTGCAAACAATAGTGGCAAGTGAAAAACTAGTGCAAACAACAATAATATATGAATATATGTAAAAACTAATAAATATACAAGTGTAAGACATGATGGCACGATTTAAAATATTATGTTGCACACGGAGGTATTGCACATTGTGACCTTGTGTGTTACTTGGAGCAGTGATAGCAATGATAGCGATACCAATTGATCATTTGTGTGTGTGTGCGTGTGTGTGTGTGTGTGAGAGAGACATGTTCAATGAAGACATTTCTTTAGCAAATGTGGAGGAACCTCCTGACCCCACCAAAGAAGTAAGTTTGCCTGTGTCCCAATGATTGGTCAATGATTGATTAAATTGTGAAAAATATGTCACGGTTCTCAAGCATTTGTTTGACCGCTGTCCATAGACCCTTTTGACAGAGGTACCATCATTGGGTCTCCTCCTTTTATGCACCAGGGCACGGGTAGCAGACTTATCTTCACTAGTTTAAGTCTACTACCTGTGCTACTGGTCCATAAAAGGAGCAGACCCATAATTAGTGTTATGAGCGACACCTGTGTTTGTCCTACGATGACACCTCTGTGGAAAGGGCCTGTTGTCGCAGAGCCGAGTGCATGAGAACCATGGGACTCAATCAAAACACGATTGAATCGAAAAACAACATCTTTAAGAAGTATGTCGACTCTATGATCATTATTTCACCAGACTATTTTCTATTCCTTTTATTTTTTTTCAAAGTGGAGGATTCCATTGAGCCGGCCGCTGTGGGTGGAGACGGAACCTCCAACAGCTTTGATGGAGTGTCTGCTGAGAGAGCCTCTGTGAACACACCCCCCCACACGGTGGTGGTGGTGGTGAGGGCTGAAAAGCAGTGTGGTCAAATACAAAGGCCAAGTCGTTAAAACCCACATCTAGCCATCCACAACCCACGCATATAAACAATTGTAGCGTCTTTGGATTGTAGCACATTATCTATTTGAAGTGCAAATGAAATAAGGCCCGTGAAGCCATCTGTGATGGATGGAGATTAGACCTCCGCCTGATGTAGAAGTGGCCCGACCGAGCCAATTAAAGCAGTTGATCCAGGCCGTCGATCAATAGCCCCTCACCGATCTCTGCTTGCAGGCGGACGTTTCTCATGCTCCTTCCAATTTTGGCGCCACTGGTAGGATCTCGTCACTCTGGCTCTGTTCTGAAATCCCCTGCAGACCGGCAGAAAGACGAAGAATCTCTGTCCTCTACTTGGCAGATTTGTGAGTGCAGTGAAACGCGTAAACAAATCATGTCTTTGCTATTCTTGTTAGTAACAGATGATAGAGTCAGACAGACACACTCAAATGAAAATCTAGATATCCAATTCCACACATCCCAGACACATCCCAAACACTCGTGAGCACATCTGTGCAGCCAAGAAAAGTAAGGGAGAAAAAAACAAACAACAAATCATTATTCTTAATCCGAGCGAATCAGGCAGATGTTAGTGTAATTAAACTCTGATTTGAATCAAGCCGCAAGACAAAACTCTGAGAAGTTTTGAAATGGCAGAAACCATGGAAAACATTTGGGAGTGAATCTTTGAAAAGGTGTAGTGAACCTTGTCTTCAATAGCATATGTGTCTAATTAGTTCATTGCAAATGATTTTGTTACTGCAGGGTTATACCAGAATTCCATCAACCTTTGATCATTTTTGATAGCGTACAGATAAGGCTTAAGCACCTGACCTTTATTGTCAAAATAGCACCTGACCGTTATCAATGAAACACCTGACCGTTATCAATGAAACACCTGACCGTTATCAATGAAGCACCTGACCGTTATCAATGAAGCACCTGACCATTATCAATGAAGCACCTGACCGTTAACGATGAAGCACCTGACCATTATCAATGAAGCACCTGACCGTTAACGATGAAGCACCTGACCATTATCGATGAAGCACCTGACCGTTAACGATGAAGCACCTGACCGTTAACGATGAAGCACCTGACCGTTAACGATGAAGCACCTGACCGTTAACGATGAAGCACCTGACCGTTAACGATGAAGCACCTGACCGTTAACGATGAAGCACCTGACCGTTAACGATGAAGCACCTGACCGTTAACGATGAAGCACCTGACCGTTAACGATGAAGCACCTGACCGTTAACCATGATGTTTGTTGTTGTTTTTTCTCCTTTCTTTAACTCTTGCTCTCAGTCAAAGGCAAAGCCATCAAAATTAATTGAATGTGTTTTTGGGTGACGATTAATCGTTTAGATTAAAGGTGCTGTCGGCGATTTTATTTGTAGTTTATTTGTACAGCACATTTAAAACAACCACAGTTGACCAAAGTGCTGAACAGGCTTAAAATACCAAAACAAACAAATATAAACGTAAGTAACAAATAAGAGGAAAGAAAAACAATACAGACATACATTTCGAATTTCTAACTCGATTTACCTAATCTTTGTTTGTGATTCACATAGCGTATAGTTTTTTTGTCACTTGCATTGTTTTAGTTACTCCAATATGAACCGTACGCTTTGGTTGTATTCTGCCTCACTTTGGATGAAAGCAGTGACTCTAACAGTGCGGTAACTCTTAAGTAAGTAACTCTTTGCATTACCCAGCAATATAAAACCCTAACATATGTTGACATTATTAAGCAGAAAAAAGGAGTTAAAAATCTCTCTCTGAAAAGTGTGACTCTTGTGCGTGCCTGACGAGGCATGTGACGAATTGCGTAATATTATGACAGCATCGCGTTGACTTTTCCATGAC
>OMNS01086349.1:9891-24539 GCA_900303225.1 Laemonema laureysi
ACAATATACATATATATACATATATATATCACTTGTTTGTATATACAAACAAGTGAAAAAAATCAGCCAAAAGAAAAAGAATAGAGTGGCCAAGTCCCTAACCTCATGTAGAACTTAGAAACCTTAGAAATGGAAAACAGTATGGGAGTCAATAAAGCGAAATATAATAGAATCTCCATACATGTTCCTGGCAGGGTTCGTCTAATTTAAATAGAATTTTCCACATCAAATATCAAATTTGTTTTTAAAAATGTCATGGGTACAACTGTGTACATGCAGAAAATTGAAAAGACTAAAGTGGCCTACAGTAGGCTAGTAACCTACATATGAAAACACACTGCTGCTGCTGTTAACTAATGCTGACTGGCGTTACACAGTCTTGTACACATCACATCTTTGAAACAAATCACACATTTCTTTATGTGGAAAATTATATTTGAATTAGACAAACCCTGCCAGGAACATTTAATGGAGATTCAGCTTGAAATCTAAACTTAGCTGTGTTGACTCACAACCTTTGTCCCAGCGTGACCCAGCCACTCGGTTATGAACATGTTTACCAACAACTAAAATCCAATACAAGGCTATTTTTAACCAGAACTAACTAATAAGCACACTGATTTATTACCTCTGCTGCCACATAGAATGTATGCAGTACTTCTAGTTTCAAATACACTATATGAACAGTGTACAGGGTACTATGGTACTGTAATAGGATGCCACCGTTGCAACAAGTTCCAGTGAAGGTAAATCTTCATGCTTCATCTTAAGTAATTTTGGACAATTCTATGCTTCCAACTTTGTGGAAACAGTTTGGGGCACTTTTCTGTTCCAGCATGACTGTGCCCCAGTGCACAAAGCAAGGTCCTTAAAATCATGGTTGGATGAGTTTGGTGTGGAAGAACTTGACTGGCCCACACAGAGCCCTGACCTCAACCCCATTGAACACCTTTGGGATGAACTAGAACGGAGATTGCGAGCCAGGCCCTCTCGTCCAACATCAGTGTCTGACCTCACAAATGCTCTTCTGGATGAATGGGCAAAAATTCCCACAGACACGCTCCAGAATCTTGTAGAAAGCCTTCCCAGAAGAGTGGAAGCTGTTATAGCTGCAAAGGGGGACCAACTTCATGTTAATGCCTATGAAGTTGGAATGGGCTGTCATAAAAGCTCCTGTAGCTGCAATGTGTAGGTGGCCCAATACTTTTGTCCATATAGTGTATGTAGTAAAGTGGGCAGCATCTACTCTGAGACTCATGAGGTGTGGGCCTATGGGCGGCAACACTCAACTCTGCAGTTGTCAAAACATTGGCAACGCCAGAGTTGAGCACTGAAGCATAACCTGGCTGGCAACGCTGATCACATATTTACCTCTCATAGAGAATTGGAATGTCTTGTGGGAAGTCCTCTGGCAGATGGTCAGACGCCAAACCGGTCCGGCCACTCGGAGGTTAGGGCACATGCGATGCGTTTGTGCAAAGTTTACCATAAGAACGTCAAGAAAGCGTGAGATAGAATCGGACCAAAGGAAGTCAGATTCTATCCAGCATTTGAAAAACAAAAATTGAAACATATTTGTTCTTTTAATGTGTCAGATGAACAGACCAGCCAAGAGGCATGATTTATTCTTTGAACTCACTGCTCATCTATTTTCTAGTAACTTCATATTACATAGCTTTTGTTTCACCCATCACCCTCCTAACTGTCCCTGGAAGGAGGGATCCCTCTTCTGGGTTCAAGGTTTCTTCTCTCTGGGTTTGGGGAGTTTTCTTTGTTCTTTAGAGGTTTAGCGTTAGGGGGGATTCTGTGAAGTGAACGTGGGGTTCTGTGACTTCCCCTGAGACTATGGGTTACAACCTACCTGAAGACATCCTAGATGTCCTCACCCCTACCTGCTCCTTAATTACCTGTATCTGAATTCACTGGAAGTTGCTTCTGATGAAAGCAACTTGCTGACTCAAAGCTAAAGTAGTTGTAATACAAACAACATGTATTTGACTTGACTTTGTTATATATATTGGATATATTTAGATCCCTGGAAGTAACTCAAAAATGAAGACGTTAAGAAGTCAACTTGTTGCCTGGAAACCAAATGCAACAGAGTGAAGGAAGCCACCTGGTAAACAAGCTCTGAATACACAAATGAGCTTAAAGACTTATGTGTGTGTGTGTGTGTGTGTGTGTGTGTGTGTGTGTGTGTGTGTGTGCGTGTGTGTGTGTGTGTGTGTGTGTGCGTGCTGATGGACTTAGCGTGAGCATGTGTGTGTCTTCTATCCGTCTTATCCTATGAGCTCCCCTCTCCCTGCCGAGGGTTCTGTGTGGGCACGGCCAGAACACTGGACAGCTTCTAGAAACCTCCCAGACTCCCAGGGGCCCACAACTAGAGCACAACGGGTCATAAACACACACCTCTGGGGTCACACTTGGTATCCTAGGAGACCGGACGCTGAGTTAAGATCATTTGTGGAATATTGTGTTGGTCTGGAGCTCGACTGATCTAACCCTCGCTAGCTAAGCTAACTACCGAGCTGCCAGTAATCAAGCTTCGGTGTTCGGAGATTTTCAACTTTTTCAAGTTTTCCTTTTCAGAGTGATTTGGAAGTGAGCATGGGCTGCTCTCCCTCCAAGGGAAAGCTATTCCCGGAGCCCGAGGACAAACCGGCTCTTCAGGCTGGAGAAATGGGAGAAGATGTGAAACAAGTGGAGGAGAAGACATGCTTCCAGACGGACATACATGTTGGAGAGGTTGTACTACCCCCCACACAAGACGTTGTGTTACTCTCAACACAAGAGACTTCCAAAGGATCTGAACCACCGTCTCTGCCTGACCCTGACGTGGGGGTCGTCCCAACCATGGAGAGTGTTGCAGAAATTGACGCCCTGCCACCAGACGAAAACCCCGGTAAGGAGATTCTAACCGGTTCCACACTGACGAAGACCACCAAGAAAAGAAAACCTAAAAGCGCAGAGAAGAAACGACAGACAGAAAAGCCGACGAAGGTCTCCGTCGGGACGAAGGTGGACCTACCGCTGCACATGGTTCGAGCCCACCAGGCAGCCTACGCCTACCTCAACCCCAACATCTCCAAGTACGACACCCTGCTGGGCCTGTTGGACCAGGCTGCCCAGACACACCTATCCCTCCAGCCCATGATGAGCGTTCTGGTTCTGCGCTTCGAGGAGATCAACCAGATCCTGGAGGAGATGGCCGAGGAAGGCGAGCTAATGATGAGGGAGCACGGCGACTACATGGCCTGGCCCACGACTCGCAAGACCACCTGCACATACCCCACACCCGCCAAACCTGAGGCTGATGCCACCCACTCTCCTGAGTCACCTCCGGATCTCCTGCAGCAGCTGCTCCAGCATTCCACAGAGAAGATGAGGCTAGTGGGCAGATCCTTCCAGGCCATGGGGAATGCCACCCTGGAGGAGAAGACAGAATATTTCGCCTCTGTCTCCAGGCTGCTGTCGGACAAGCTACGTGCCAAGCAGGCGATGGAGGGGCGGTTGGAGCAGGTGTTGTTGCGCGTGGAGCAGGCAACCGCAAGGGATTCCCACGCCGACGACATCACCCTGCACAGCGAGGACAGCGGCATCGGTGGAGAGAACGAGTCCCTAGCAGGATCCGAGAGGCACCGCCACCACCACCGGGGCAGCACCGGGTCAGGGAGCTGTGGGTCCGGGGGAAATGTGCGAGCCTTGCTCGACAGTCCTCCCAATCCTTTCCAAAACCATGGGGGCCTTAATGAAGGTGGGGAAGAGGAGGAAGAAGAGGGGGAGGATGATGATGATGAAGAAGAAGAGATTGAAGGAGAAGAGGAGGGGGAAGAGAATGAAGAGGCAGAATGTGACAAGCCAGGGAGGAAGAGGTCCAACTCTTCACCCCCGGATCCAAGCCGACCGTCGGCCAATGTGGCATCCGAACACCTCCAGCACAGGCGACCCCTGACCGCTATCACCTCCACTAAACGCTTTCCATCCACCAGCGGTTCTGACCCAATCACGGCACTGCAACAGGGCCAAAGAGACTTGGACCAGCGAATGAGGAACAGGAGAAGAAGCAGAGGAGAAGGTGGATCAGCTGAGCCTTACTGTAACATGTACAGGGGATTGCGACGGCATTCTCTTAGTGGCTCCAGGGCAGATAGGGGTGCTGCAAAAGGGCCCTTGATGGATTGCCAGCCCCCTGGTGGTCTACCAGAGGCAGGGTTTGCTCCCCGTCCCCCAGGACGAAACTCTGTGAGGCGGCTGATCAACACGTTCAGCCAAGGGGTGGATGGACGGCCGGGTCAGCAACTGGCCAACATCCCGCCTCACATCAAGAGGCCCAGGAGGAGCGGTGCCCTTATCCTGCCTGACATCGGAACTGCAGAGAAGACCACCAATGGCAACAACAACAATAACAGCTGGCCAGACAGCAGGGAAGACCTGGACGTGGACAGCCTACCGCCTCCCCCACCAGAGGTTCTGATGGATGACTCCTTCCAGAGCACAGAGGAGAACCACAGGGACCCGGGACGACCTGTCACATACCCGAGGGCCAGGCTGTCCCAACGGCTGAGGGCGTCCGTGCAGAACGTCTCCGTACTTCCAAACCGGGCCAGTGTGAGTCAGAATTTGGCCACGTCCACCAGCACCGTCAAACCGAACCCGGAGCAAGATCTGGACAACACCGTAGATCAGGAGAGAGAGAAGGCCGCCGCTCTGTACCAACAGGCTCGGAAGATCATCCACCTGCGCAGCGTGGCTGGTTCCCCCGCCAGGAGACACCACCACCTCCATCAGCTGGATGCAGGGCCTCCGTACCACCTCTGCGAAGCCGACCTTCATGAGACCGAGCCGGCCCAGTGCACCCCGCCTGTAAGGGCACCGCCAGTCTCCAGGGTGCGGCTACCTCCGTCGTGTCCCTCTGTGCACCACCGGTTCCCAAGCTCCCCCAGGACGGTGCCGTCGTGGCGGCCCAGCTCTCCCAGGACGGTGCCGTCGGCCAGGGACAACAACAGCGAGGAGATTGTACCCATGGTGGCCTTCAGCACTGCCCGCTCTGTCTTCTGTCAAATGGAGAACCAGACCGGCCAGGCCTGGACCCCCTCCTCCAGCTCCACCCTGTCCAGACCCCAGGGAGAGCCCCCCCGGGGCAGGCAGGCCATGCGGGAGGCAGCTGGAACCTCCTCTAGACGCACCCAATCAGAACAGAGACCAGGTGTCAATAGCCAATCAGAGATGCCCGGAGACTTCAGGAGGATGTCCATCCAGGCCAGGAACACTGAACATTTGGTTTCCAGTTAAGCTGGTAAGTGAAAATAAACAAACCTAAACAACTAAAATGTGACATAATCACTTCCTCATCCTCATTCGGCACTGTTATATACAAGCTGCCAGCCATAAAGGTATGCAGGTGGAGCTATTAAACAACACTATGAAAGAGTGAAAGAGAGATTTTAGAATTAACATTTTTAAATCTATATTATATTCTTCTCTTCTTATTTTGTTCTTATATCTTATGTTATGATTCTAAATCTACGTAAAATATTCAAAGAACTACAAAAAATAGATAATAAAACTAATAAAACAGTTTGATGGAGTTTTCTAAATGGTTTAGCTGCCAAAATATAATATATATTGAACATAAATAATGCAGAACTATATATATATATACTATTATACACAGTGGCTACACGGTAATGTTCACCAGCAGAAGAATTTGTTCTGTATTTAATTTGTTCTGTTGCCGTAACCACCACAAAACCACAAACTGTGTGTTGAACGAGTTTGCTAACATTCCAGAAAAGAAAAGAAAACATCTTTCAGAGAACTCAGACAATTCTTCTACGTAATTAATTCCGCTTTTTTAATGAGGTGGATAAACGCTTGATATATGAGTCAGGCTGATTACACTGAGACTGGGTGAGGCTGCACACCTGTGGTGCGTTAGGGTTAGGGTTAGTGATCACAGCCACCACACGCACACTCAGGAGACATCGATGACGTATCTACCGTCGGTCCACAAACATTTTCAACTCTGCAATAAAACTTGCAGCACAACCTGTGTCCTGTGGTCGGAGGAGGCCACAATTTATACAATTTATACACACTTTATTGCGTGTAGTAAAGGAGTATTGCTATAGTATACAAATGTGTTAACCTGATCAAATGTGTACACAACAAACATCCTAACTAAATACCACCGCCACCTGACTGTGCTGCCTGTGTTTTATTGAAGTGTTTTGTATTGGAGACTGCAGGGTGTGCAGTAGAGCGGCTTCATGCTGAGGAGGGATATCAGATTGTAATTCAGGCCAGATTAGCCCTGTTCCCCCACTCACCCTGTAATCCTCTTTCACTAAACCCACTTCCTGTTTCCCTCCATCTCTCCCATAGGCCCAGCAGCCATCCGGCGACCAGAGAACGCGGCCAATCAGATTGAAGTGCCTTTTCTTCAGCATCCTAGAGAGTGCCGTGCACCTGTGTGTGTGTGTGTGTGTGTGTGTGTGTGTGTGCTGGAGCATTAGATTAGAGATGGTCAGTTCTTTGAGGTTAAACTCCTTTCCTTCCATCTTAAGCTTCCTTCTCTCGACAGTCAGAGATACACAGAAACCAACACTTAAAATGGTCACTTTTAATGTTATTATTAATCATGTTTAATCCGTGAAACAGGAAGGAGAAATGAATCAAATAACCTCCATTTAATTATGTATTTGTTATTTGTCCTTATTCTTTATAACTTAAGTTAAACTTTGTTTACTGGTGTGTTTGTGAAGCCCTTCTCTGTTGTTATGTCCATCATCCCCTCATGCTTGGACCAATTAGCTTCAATAGTTTTTGTTTCTTTTATTATTTTACTCTCTCTCACACAAAATTTAATAAAAACTGAAAAAATGTGAATCCTACTTAAAACAATGTGAAATCAAACGCATCGTTTTAATATAACATGAAAGGTCTAAGACAACCTCTGAGCTTGTTAGTACATTTTGGGGAAGTTGAAAGGCCTCAGGTCGTAGGTCATGTTCGGATCACCAAACTTATTCTCACGATATCGGCTTCGATAGCAAACCTGTTTCCGCTCACATTCCACGGAATGCGCTCAGATTTGATCTGATGGCCCGCAGCTCCGCTATTTACAGTTCAGTGTTGGAAAGCAAGGGGAAATGTTGATACACTTTAGAGAACTGTCACAATTTAATTAACATGGTCAATTAACATGGTCAATTAACATGGTCAATTAACATGGTCAATTAATATGGTCAATTAACATGGTCAATTAACATGGTCAATTAACATGGTCAATTAATATGGTCAAAAGCAACGCGAAAAAATAAATGAGGATCCTAATAAATATGCCAAAACATGAGGAAAATACGATGGTTTGAAAATGAAGACAAAATCAAAAACTGCATCCAGAGAGTCCAGAGAAACAGAAAACGCACCTCTTGCAGTCCGACTAGATCAAGCTACGACGCAATCACACGTAAGAGGAAGACGTCTAGTCGTTAAGCAGACATCAATAAACATAACGACTGAATCGACCACTAGTGGCTAGTTTCTCAGCGCCCTCTGCTGGCGGTTCCAGGGACTATGGCCTCCTCGACAATCTGGTTAGGCCTACATAACCTACTTAACACATTCATGATTTGTAGGCTTACAACTTAGGATAAGTAAATATACCAAGCTGGTTGAATATAGAATCACAATGAAATGATATAGCGTGTGTTGTGCATGTACCAAACATGGCGGCTAAGCGTAATCAGTAAACCGATTCCTCTAAGGCCCTGTTTATTTAATAAGTTGAGATTTTCTATATTGGACATTATTGGCGATTCCCTTCATCTTACGCCAGGTTAGCATGTAGTTAGCATGTAGTTAGCATGTAGACGGGTGTAGTAGGCCAGTGGGTTAAAGGTGCTGTACATTTAACCGCTACTATTTGAGTGTAACTGGCTAGAAATGCCACAGTCCGCTATGGGTGAGTGAAATGCACTGTGAGAACATCTGTTCTGGATGAGACCGTTTAGACTGTAGACCGCTCCCGGCTCATTTCTGACCAATCAGGGCATCTCTTCCCTGGTTGGTTTGGGGAATCCATCTTGCCTGTCAATCACTCGCACACAGCGTTAGCACAGCTCCTCTCAGCGTCCCTCCACCATGGTGGAGGGATGTAGAGCGGGAGGGGGGCGTTTCTGTTGAGGTTGTTCTTTTTTCCAAATCTTTTCTCTGCTCTGTCTCTCTATGTACAACTCTGCGATCTGTCGGTTCTCGTGGTAGGGCTCTGTGTTATCCTGCTCGTTAGCCACAAAGGAGGAAACCTTGGCTCAGAGACCCCAGCGGCCTCCCTGGACCCCCTGCCAGCCGCCCGACCCCGGGGGCTCTCTGAGTAGCGCTGTCTGGGTTCCTTTGTTCTTGTCTGTGGGGATGACGGGGACGCGGCGGCGGGCGGCTGTAGGGCTGAGATCTGATCCAAGTTAAAGTCAGATAGAGTTCGATTTGACGGCTGTACTCGACGGATTCGTCCGGGCGTTGCTGTGAACTTTAGAACAGTCATACTTACTTTATCTATTTCTTTAATTTACTTGTTTAGCTCGGCCTGTTTGTGACGGCCGTTTCAAGAGCTAAGACGCCCGGATACAAAAGAAAACGTCTCCAGTCAGGTGTACACAATGTCAGGCTCAGGAGGGGAGGGGCTATGTGTTTGGGGCGGGGCCCGTGTCAGATATGGGTGGAGTCTGGCACCAAAGGGGGCGTGGCGACCCAGTGTAGAACAAACAAACAGCTGTAGCTCATCACTCTGCCACCAGTACAGGCACAACTAGTGGATGGTAATTGACCATGACGTGATGCTAATGCTAATGTTAGCAGCTACGCATGTGCTCACCCTGGGGTGGGTCTATGATGTCTGGATGGAGCCTCATGAAGGGAGGGAAGGTAATGAGACATGTGAGACATGGTTTGCTTGCTTGCACTGATGGTTTAGTTAGCATCAGTGCTAGCTATCTAAAGCTATGTGTGCTAGTAGTGGCCTATTTGGCCATACTTTGTTAAATAGCTGAATAATGCTTCAAAGTTGTCTCCTACTTTCTGGTTCATGGTTCCTACTTCCTGTCTTGTACTTCCTATTTCCTTCTCCATGGTTCCTATTTTCTTATTCAATGTTTACTTTCTGTCTCCTACTTCCCGTTTCCTCCTCTTCCTTTGATGTTTATGTTGCTGACAAAAAGGTAGGGGAGAGCTACGGATGCCTTGGTCCAGAACCTGTTCATCAGCCCTGTGTAGTCGCACTGGAAACTTTATCGACACAAACCTCTTGACAAACGAATGGAGTGTCATCCGTAGAATGTTAACGATATACGACTCGGTTCAGTAAGTATCCACTTCCCTTCTTGGAGTCCATGTTGTTGTCATATTTTGTTATTTTTAATGTCATTATTTTAATTGAACATTTTTATCCAATGGGCACATTAAAAAGCAAGCATTTGCACGTCAAAATACAGTAAGATATGAAGGGCAAAACAAAGACAGGAGAAGTGTGCACTGGACCGGTGGCTTGGCGCCGCTCCAGCCAGACGTGCATCTTTTTAAAATACTTTTCTGGTTGTTTTTTCTTCCTCAGATCGAATTCAGATCAAACCTCCTGGGCGGAAGTTAAAAGTTAAACTAAAAACGGGGGCTACTTAGCCTTTAACTCGTCAGGGTTTCGGTGAACGCTGGATGGAAGGTAACGAGGCGATGAAAAGGATGTGCAGCGCCTGTTATAACTTGTGGTTACCTTGAGTTACGAACACATACTGAGAGTTGGAACAGAATGAATGAATGAGGAAACCCATTCATTCTAGTAAACCTTTTAACCCAAAGTTTCAATGGCTGGTGTTGTTTAGACCGCTGCGTCATGTCCTGATGCAAACCTTGCTTCAAAACATGCTCTTAAAGAAAATGACGCACTCACGCACGCGCACACACTGGATTGAGCCATGAGGGTTGCAGGTTGAAATCCTTCCATCAGCTGTAATTAGATTACAGGTAAGCAGATGCATTGTACCACTAAACTCGATCCCACTTTCTAACTCCTGTTAAATTCCTTCTGATGGAGAAACACAAGGCGACATATACATGAACGATAAATACCCTCGGAAACTAACTTCAAATTCACCTTTAGGTGCGTGGAATGGCTTTGAAACATAAATGTACCTTTTTATCAAAGTAACACCAACATTGTTGTTTTCTGCTTCTTCTGCTGTTTGGAAGTTGGAAGTTGGAAGCTGTATATTATTATATATAGTTTTAGTAGTAGTAGTAGTAGTAGTAGTAGTAGTAGTAGTAGTAGTAGTAGTAGTAGTAGTAGTAGTAAATCAGTGTCCCCTTACTTGGTTGCTTTTTATTCATCCTGCCTTATTCACCTACTTCATCACTTCCAAATATTAACGACAGAGAAGGTGAGTCAGTATTGACCGGGGAGATGGGGAACCAGATGAAAACTTTATCAAGGACGTTTCACGTGACACCTGAAGCTTATTAACTACATCCTCACTAGAACGGGAGACAGAAAGTAGTGGATTAATAAATCATATGAAGCCAATTACTCATAGGAATAATGAATTTAAAAGACCTCATTCAAAAATGATGAAGGACAAGTGTTTCGCTCGTTAGCATCTAAAGAGGCACCCTGTAGGCATCTCTGAGCAAGATGCGCTAACTGCTGCCGGCTCCTTAATGACATTGACAAATTATTTTATAATTGAATAATAATTTAAAGTCATTTTGGATTTTAAAAAATCGCAAAAAGTAATTAATTCAGTAGATTAATACCATTTTATGGTGGAGTTGAGTAGCTGACGAACTAATAGAAACAATAATGCTGGTGGATTAAAAATCTAAAACGATGACAGCCTTCGGCTCCAGATGATTCATTGGTTTTTTAAATGTTCTTCCCCCAGGGTCATGATTTATTGTTCTGCTCTATGTCAATGAGTTGAGTTTATTCTGTTTATCGTTTCCAGAACATCTCATATTCTCCTAATATCTGTTCCTCATCTGTTTCCTGCAAATGCTAATTTGTACTATATTGCCATACTGCCATGATGTTCTGGTATTATAGTAGTAGTAGTAGCAGTAGTACTATGACAAGTACCAACGTAGCTGCTGAGCAGTACTAACATATTTGAGCACCTTGGTTTCACAATATACCATAGTATTAATGTACAGAACGCTGTACACCATGGGATGATGTACTGATGTACATTAGCTTCCTTCTGCAGGGCTAAACCTGTGTTTACTCCTCCCCTGTAGAGAGTTCCTCACCTCTCTTCCTAATGAGAGTAGAAGAGGAGGAGAGCAAAGACACCTGGGTCATCGGCAGAAGGAGGGAGGGTACACTCTGTTCTCCCATACATCCTTAGTCTCTTCAGCAGGGAGCCATGCAGTAAACACCAATGTTTTCACAGACTGTACCTTTTTCACAAGGGGTCCCTAATGGCAGTTGGTCCTTGACCCCTTCACTGCAGCCAGCATCGCCAAAGACAGACGCTATCTGACAGAAGCTAACTAAAGACAGCCGTTAGCCATCAGAAGCTAGCTAGAGACATGCGTTAGCCATCAGAAGCTAAAGTATCCCCCTGCCTATTGTCTGTGGGAGTCGCGGGAAAGTGCTCCAGATGGCGTCATTAACTCGAGGCTAGCTCATTAGTACGAGTGCCAGACTCTTCCAGAAGCCCCTGTAGCCGAGAGACCAAGACCCTCGAGGTGGAGACAGACCAAATATCTACTTATCATATGGAACGATCACCCTTTTCTCTTGGTCACCTCCCATGGTTGTCATGTAGTACATGTAGTAATGTGAAGCAGTACATCCTTAAGTTGTACCTTTACCTTATTTTACCACCTGTGACGTGTGTGGTGTTGATTAGCCACCACAAAATCCACCCTCTCGTGATGTTAGGAGTGGGAGTGTCCACCCAGATGTGTGATGAACGATGTTACGGACTGTTGTGGACATCACCGGAAGAACTAACAACCTGAACGGCCCTTCGCCGAGTCCTACCATTCCAACCACAGAGGGATGATGAGTGTAATTATCAGAATTATTATTAACACCTGTATAGTTCTGAGCGTATGTGTTGTGTTTGTGTGTTGAGGGGAGCAGGACAGTCTTGTAGTGGTTAGGGTGTGACTCCCAGCTGAATGGTTGCGGGTTCGAACCCCCCAGTGTCCACAGTCTGCCTGAAGAGCAAGAAGCCCCCTAACCTCCTCCGCTCCTTAATGACATAGATCAGTGTAAGTGTCTGTGGATAAAAGTGATTAAATGACATGAAATTGAATCGTATAACGGTAACGGTTTAGTCCAGGGTGTCTAACGCCAATCCAGGCCAATCTCTACATGCACTCCATTCACAACAGGCCACATGTACTGGAAGCGTTTTGTTGAAATATGCTTTCTGTTCACTGTTTATGCCAGTAGCATATCTTTTACTTTTAGTTTCAGAAAAACATCCAAAGTAGTTAAAAACAGCCAAGTGTCTTCAGTTTAGAGTTCGTCAATTGCACTTCCATAATTAAGGAATAAATATTCATATATTTAATTTCTGTGCACTTTTAGAGTGTTTGTTTTGCACCTGCGTTCCCTGAGAGCTCTGACGTATGTTGATCATCATGAAGATCTGATAGCTCTGAGTAACTGAGGTACTTCCACCTGAGTACACGGAGCTTCATTTTCTACTTTATTTTCATGCACACGCATCTCCTGCTTTCCTACATAACATGATTACGTCATGATTACGGCCACCGTAAACACTGGCCTGACACTCGGCCTCCCAGACCACCGGGGGCACCTGGCTTCATAGTAGAAATAGATGAACCTGTGCTCACACACACACACACACACACACACACACACACACACACTCCTAACTGTCACTCAGTTAGGAGTGTGTTTGTAGTGTGTCATAACTCATTTGCTCCGGGCTTTGCAGAATGCTAATGTTGGAGTCTGCAGGAGTCTGGTCGTCCTCCCGCTGTCCTGCTGTGAGATGATGAGGCTCCACCGTCTCCCACAGTAACCGGCGGTACCCAGGATCAACTCTCTCCTCCACCCCTACCCCCCCCGGGGATGATCGGCAGCTGGTGGTGGTGGACGCCTCGCCATCCGTCAGACCCTGTTTTAGTGATTATTAATTAGTTTGCTAGAAATTGTTTTATTTAGGAGCGATTAGTGGTTGGTTGGAAATGGTTATATAAGATTTTAGATTGAGGATGAGTAGGTTTAGGTGTGAAGTTTGAAATGGTCATGTTATAACGGTATTAGACTGGAGATGGTTAAGGCTCTCCACTTGTGACCAAGTTGGAATATGACAGAGCATCCCTGGAATAACCCAAGAAAACGTCCTAACACGACGCATGGTGGCAATAAAAAGAGCTTCTGACCATTGGGTTCGTAAAGTCATCTACTTATACAGACACTAAGCAGTTGGTATGGAAACCGCTTATGCATGAACGTGTCGTAATTGATCACTTACGTTGAACACAACGTCGACTTCAACGTGACTTCCTTCAATATGCTCGTCTTGCATTCCGAATGCATGTTCTGTCACGGGTGCGTGAGAAGGTGAATGCGCGTCCACGCGTGTCGTCGGCGGCGCGCATATAGTCTCCGTTTGTCAGAGACGACGAGAAAACGAAATGTGATGTAAAAGTTGCTCTCTCATCTCTCATCATAGGAGCAGAAACCAGACGCGTGCGCCTGACGCGCACAAGTTGTCCAGGCGCCCAAACGGTTTATTTGCCATCATGTGAAGAAGACACCTGATGAGGAGCGCAGTGATTCCCAGAAAACACATCAGAACAGTCGCCTTCTCCATCATCCAGCATCCCAACATCCATCAGCTCAAGATGCTCCACCGAGACAAGAACAGGAACATTAATGAATGGTAAGTTACGCGAAACCATTCATCACTAGTTTCAATTAAAATCTACATTTACGGGCAATACTGATTTGAATTAATGAATTGAAGACCTATTGTAGAGTCAATTTAACACTTGACTACGACGTATTTTATTTATCGTCATTTAACTTTATGAAACCCTAATGAACAGCGCAATATTTCGGATGTGTAAATTAGAGTTTTTACCCTCGATGTTTAAGCTCATATCGGTGCAAACATCTGCGGAAGACATCCTTAAACATATCAGATTTGTGTGTGTGTGTGTGTGTGTGTGCGCGCGCGCGCGCACCTTTCTGCGGATCTCACCATATAAGTTATTTTCTACTGCTGTCCCTATAGTGCTAAACCACCTCCTAATGCCTTTGCTAAATGTCTTCACTGTATTTCTGCACTGAATAGATGTGTGTTGTTGCATGTATGGTGGCATCTACAGCCTAGATAGAAATAGATATATAGCTTGATGTTCTCTATTGAGTGATATTCTATGGATCATAGATGTCCTGCTCATGTGCTGTGTAGATGTCTGCGTTCTGTAGATGTGTTCTGAAGATGTCTGCGTTCTGTAGATGTGTTCTGAAGAGGTCTGCGTTCTGTAGATGTGTTCTGAAGAGGTCTGCGTTCTGTAGATGTGTTCTGAAGATGTCTGCGTTCTGTAGATGTGTTCTGTAGATGTGTTCTGAAGATGTCTGCATTCTGTAGATGTGTTTCTACGACAGGACA
>OMNS01086370.1:8681-20219 GCA_900303225.1 Laemonema laureysi
TTCTATATCTTTATATATATATATATATATATACACACATGTATATACACATATATATATACATATATATGCATGCAAGACTGATACTGTAACTATATATATATATATATATACACATATATATACACATATATAGTTTCAGTACCAGTCTTGAATGCTTTTGACTTTTAGATATGTAATCGTTTTTTTTAATCTTTAGATTTCTCATACACAAAGTATTGGATTGATGTTGGTTTACACATATTTACATTTTTTTATTGTCTTTAATCCAATCAAAACACACATACCGACAAAACTACAGAAGGTAGACAAAACTGATTCTTATATCATTACCAAAGTACAGCTACTTGTGGAATATACCGTTGTGCAATTAAGTGACAGTTATTCAATAATTAGCATCCTAAAGGATAAGCTTACTCGAGCATGAGTAATACTGTATGTTTGTTTCACCATGGCAAATAACATTCATTTAAACACTCATTCATGTACCATTACATACTGCAATTGGATTTTTTTTAAAAATTGTAATTCAAACACTTTCACAATAGCTATACAAATGATATAACAATGTCATTGCAAAACAAAATTTCACAGCCATGGCCTGACCATTTCCAGTAACTAGTTATTAAAAGGAACAATGCACAATCTAACCAATGTATGGAAAAGATATGGATATAGAACAGTTTTAAGTTACAACCTCCGGTTTCCTCATTAAAGACAAAACTTTTTTATTCTTTTTTTTTATTTTATAAAATTCCCCAAAATATCCAAGTTACAAACGGTCCCTCATGTAGCCTTTGGAATGTTTTAGCCAAACTCTCCTGACATAAAAATATGTATTGCTAATAAGAGATTGCATTTTATGCAGATGAATATAACTAGTTTATTTTACCCCAACAGAAAATCCAAACATGTTTACAAAATAAAACCACTCACAATGAACACAATTTTCTCCTTTCCCAAAACCACAGAGGTAAAAATTGATGGTACACATTTGAACATTGAAAAGAAAATCTACAATTTTACCACTAAAACCCTTTCTGCTATTTCATAAAAAAAATAGTTGATATAAAATTCTCTGCGTTATTTAAGAAAGGAGGTTCAGGAGATCATCTGAACGACTTTAGCGTTATTCGGCTTCATCTTTCTCCTCAGCTTCAGCTTCGTCTGCTGGAGCCTCCTAGAGGATGAGAGAGAGAAGATGCCTTTTAAACCACCAGAAGATGCATTTTAAAACACTGCTGTTCTACCCGAAAGGAAATTAGTGTTCTATGATTTTTACTTGGCCGATTAACAACAACAATACAAAAATATATATATTGTGAGGTTATGTCACTGAGGTAACTCCTGGTACCTCTGCTTCTGCCTTGTCCTCCCCATTCTCAGCCGAAGCCTCTTCTACTTCAGCTGCTGCCTCCTCCTCCTCCTCCTCCTTCTCCTTCTTCTTCTTCTCCTCCTTCTCAGGCTTGGCCTTAGGTAGTGGTTTTGCCTTCTTGGTCTTGGCAGATGCCTTTGGTGGCTAAATGACCAAACAGATATATATATTTAGCTTAACAAAATGCTAGTTGAATTCCTGATGAGAGAATACAAACAGAAGTGATCTTGACTGCTTACATTTTCTTTGGGCTCTGATGGCTTGCACAATCTTAAAGATCGTCTTTTTGGCTAAAACAAAAGAAAAATAATGTTTATATACAATTCTCAGGAAAGGGTGTTGTTGCTAACAAAACAAACAGGATATTGGGTGTATGTATACGAACCTGGACCTCTACAGCATCGGCACTAACCTGTGGGCAAAAAAAGAAAAACACTTAAAATCAGCAACTCACACGTGAACGAATGTGGGCGTGTAATGTTAGGGGGATGGGCGCACATGCTGTTCCCACTGACTTCTACAATATGTAAATAGCGTATGGGGATTAATAGTTCATGTTTATACTCTTTTGTAATATACGGAAAACAGCACAGTGGAGTCCATACAAGAACGGTGTTGGCAAAATGATCCAAATCAAATACTATTGTAAAGTTTGCGCAGCCATCATGCAAGCCTACTTATCAAGTAGGATACGGGACGGCAGCTCCGCCCCACGTGGACTTTTATTAGGGGTTTGGTACACGAACGCACACAACTTACCAATGTCGACAGTATAGTTTCTCGCGCCATTATTGAGACTCGTCTTGTTACTTACAACAGCACATGGATTTTCGAAAGCCATGTCAAATTGACCAAAAAAACGTTTCAAAGCAATATATGCATATGACCGTACAGCTTATTCACAGGTACAATTATTTTATTATTACACTTGAACGGTACCATTTTCTTTGCTGTCCTTTAATACTCCAATTAATCATTAGTTTTACGAATGTGGTTCAACTGCCATAACGCCGAGAGAAAAGACTATCCTGTGCCCAGAGGGTGTCGCGTACAATCTCACTATAGGCTACGCCTTCGCGCACGTAGGTCACAAGTGACGAAATATATACCGGTATATACACAACATCTATCGTTGTAAACATGCACACAAATCTGTGGCGAGGCCCGATATAGATCAATAATTGCCACGAACCAAAACGACAGGTCCCACATACCCAATTACGCATGTAATGTTTACGATGGCTACACGGACATCGCTGACGACTACAAACCCCATTGTCTAATCTCATTATCGAGAAGGCGAATTGGTTATGGACACTGTAGACTGTTATTTGCCCACCACCCAAACACATTATTAAACAATATCGACGGAAATGTCGTGCAATACGCAACCAGGGCGACGCAAATGTTATCGTGCAATACGCAAGAGCGACGCAAATGTTACATTGCACTAAGTAAAAAGGCGCCACTTCCATATCAACAGGGTATACACGAAAGACCCGAGTGCAGACCGTGTTTCTTGTCTAAGCGTGCATACATTCAATATTGTAGCACGTTTTATACCGCATGCTGTTCGGAATGATACATTGTAACATGTATTTTGAAATATCGTCATACAATGTATACATTTCAACTTACTTGATTTCTTTTTCCCATGGTTGCTTAGCGTGTAACGTCTACAGATCAAGACCAATGTAGCCTTAAGTTACTGTAAATTCTGTAACAGTGAGCTGTCCTACTGAGTGTGCACAATGTCCTACACTGCATATATCTCCAGAGAACACGCTGTAACTTCCTAACATAAATGTTCCATCGGTACCAGAAACTAGCTTAAACCGGATTGGATCCTCTCGTTTTTGTAGTCCTTATTCTACCAACCTTACGGACAAGAGGGTGATCTCTCCGCCCCCTGGTCTCATTGATTGGCTTGGGATACAGGGAACACGTTTTTAAACCAAAGCAAGTTACCTGTATGGGTAGGTCTGTGTGCCAATCAGCTGACCTCACTCCCATTTTTATAATTATGGGGTTGGAAAGGCAGGAAAGGACAACAAAAATATCGTTGAGTAATGTGGGGCACATTATATAAAAGTGTTGGATTTACTAAAATGGCCTCACATTTCAAACACCACTACCCTCAATTAATAGATGTTTGCTTATAGTTTCCATTTTTAATAAAACAACCGTAAAATATGAATTTCTCGGCATTTCCTTCATGTCCTGTGGAAAGTGTACTCAACCAGGTAAGAGCACTGCAGGCAGCGCAAAGGGAAGGCTGAAAAAAGGAAGAAGAAGAAACATGGCGGCCGGGTGTGCGTGGTTTCTGGTGTTGGTGTCGGTATTCATTTGCAATTTCATGAAAATACTTCTTCCAACAATATCGTCCTTTGTAAGTATCTAAGCCGGTGTATTTCAATGTGTCGTTTACGGTGTTAGCTTTGTTGTGGCTTGGCTCTAAGCGGAACATTTGTAGGCACCAGCCAACTGTACACAAAGCTAAGCACAGAAAGACAGCTACATGAAAATATCAACACAGTCATGTTATAATGGTCTCAAACCCTGCTATTGCTAGCTAACTTTGTTAGCACGGAACTAGAAAGAAGACGCATCTTGAGCGTTTCCTACACCAAAAACACCAGGCACTCGTTTTTAAATTGTATTTACTATTGCAAAACATGTATGACCTCGACTGTGTCAATGTCAAATCGCATAGTAAAATAATAAACGTGTTGTTCATTTGAAGCTATCTAGAGTGGTCCAGAAAGATGCTGAGCAGGAAAGCGAGATGAGGGCAGAGATCCAGGAGATGAAGAAGGAACACTCTTCTATTAGCATGATGGATGAGTTTGCTAGATATGCTAGATTGGAGCGCAAAATCAACAAAATGACGGACAAATTGAAGACGCACGGTAAGAGACAATGAAAGAGGAGACTCAACAGTATTCAGATACATACTTTACTCACCTTGATTCAACCGTTCACGTAACTTGCACACAAAAAACACCAAACTCTTGGAATAGACAATAAACGTATCTATTAACTCAACAGGTTGACTTCATTCTACACATTCAGAAGCCAACTAAAAACATCCACTGCGGCACACAAAGACAAATAGAATAATAGTGGAGTTGTTCTGGATGTATTACTGTATGACAATGTGGCTGTTAAAATTATATCAAACATTTTATTTTGTACGTATTTTATTAAAGGTAACTTTTATTTTACACAAACGTAAGCATATCTTTGTCTGCTTTTTGTATTGAATGCTATTTGCTTCAGTGTTTACATTTTACACTTGACTGATTATAATCACAATACTCACCTACTATTGTGTATATCTTATCTTTGCAGTGAAATCAAGAACTGCACAACAGGCTAAAATGAAATGGGTTGTGAACATAGTGTTTTATATTTTACAGGTAGGTGGATGATTACAACAATGACACAATCATAGTCCATTTTTTAGGTGATATGAAACCATCTACATTTATATTGGGTCATATGTATCAAACCATGAATTGAAATATGTAACAACATAGATGTATAATATAAAGTATTCCACAGACAATTGTGTATTGTGATGATATATTGTTATATCTTTCCATTATATTTTTCTACTGCAAATTCCAGTGGCAATTGGTACAGTTTAATATATTGTATTTAAAAACTCCATCTTGATTTTACATGGGTCATATATCCACTGTGGTTAAGCTAACTTTACACAATTGTTATTCCCTATCAATTAATTTGTTAACTATTTGAATGCATTTCCTATAAATTGCAACCAAATGCCTATATTCATTTATCTTTCCTTTTCTTAATTGGCAGGCTGCGCTCATGATCTCCCTGATTTGGAAGTATTACTCTGATCCAGTGACAGTGATTCCCAGTAAATGGATTGCTCCAGTGGAACGCCTGGTGGCTTTCCCAACCGGAGTAACAGGTAATACACAGCACTGATGATCTCAGTTTAAATTCCCAAACACAATACATTCAAAACTTGCATTACATCATTTCAAAAGTTAATGGACAAAATTTTACCATGCCAGAAAATACATTTATCTTTTCAGATCGAAAAGTCATTAGCATTCACCTATAGCAAGATGTATCAAAAAGTATTGAGCTGTTGGAATCAGTAGCTATTTTATTAGTTCACAATTTGACAAACCTTTTCATTCTGTTCAGGTGGTGTGGGAATCACATGCTGGCTGGTTGTCTGCAACAAAGTGGTGACTCTTGGTCTCCATGCTCTCAGCTAGGTCATCTAAGTGTTCTCACAATGTAACCCGTTTTGGGATGTTGCTCCCAATTGTGCTTTCTAAAAACTGAAGCATTTTGTTTACCAAGCAAGGAAGCTAAGTAATATAAACGTTATTTGGATTTACCCTCTGATGTACAGTCCATGTTTGTTTTTTTTACATACTTTTGAATGTGTTTCATTATTTAGTTGTTGTTAAAAACAATGTTGAAATGTTTTTGTTTTTATTTTTTTAATTTTTAGTATTTTTATTTAATGTAAACATTTTAATTTATTTGATAATAAATTAATGCTTTGCTGTGAAGTTGGTACTCTTAACTACCTACAACAAAAACCAAATCAGCTAACATGAACACAAAGTAAACCCCATACAGGATGCACACATTATCCTTTTTTTAAATTCAATTAACAAAATATTAAATTAAATCCACAGTCCCAACAATCACTTTCAGTCAAAGACAGGAATATATTTTGGCACGATGGCAACTTGAGTGTTTATCCAGCCTTAGGTCTTTCTGCCTCTTGCCACCCACCAAATCACTAATCACACTTGGACCAAACCCTCATTTGGGTGCCTCTTCTTCTGAATAGAATCCCTCTTTATTTGAATCATGATAACTCAAAGAAAACAATGCCAGATCATAAACCCAACCAGCTCTGTAGAAGCACAAAGTATAGTTAGAGCTATACAATAAACACGACTAGTATTCAAAGTACGAACGTACTTTGATTTGCTGATTAATGTTCTCTTCCAGATAGGAAGTCAGCTTTGTCGCCTCCTTGGTATTTTTAGTTTTAGTAGCAAGTTGCCGACTGATTCTGTAAATGTATGGTACAGCACAGCTTGGTAGGCCTACAGCAACTATTGTACCACCTCAAGAGGACAAGGAGTTGGACACCAGCTGGTACTGTACCTGTATCCTCTTGTTCTTCCCGTCCAGCTCAGCGGTGGCCCGGGACAGCCGGTAGGTAAGTTCCTCTCCCTCCGGCAGGCTACGGTCCTGGTTGAGATGCTGCAGGTGCCCCAGATAGTCCTTTGTGCGCGTCCTGTGTAGCCTGCAGCCGATCGGCCAGGTTGCTGCGATGGCTGCGGGTGTTACGCAGCCACTCCTGCAGTACTCGTATCCCGTTGCTGTGACAGATTAGAGATTAGATTAAAAATAGGTAGATTAAAAAAATGTATAATGTATATACAGTGGACATCAATCAGGCTCCAATGTGAGAATATTCTTTATAAATAGGCTTAACGTTATAAAGAAATAACGAAATCATTTATCTTTATTGTTCCAACTTACATTTCCAAACGATCCAACTAATATTTGTATTTCAAGTCTCAAATAACAGGAGTGGCTGTAGATATTTAGTAAGATGACTAAGATTTCGCTGCCATGTTTGTGTCTAACAGCAACAAAAAAGTTCTCATTCTAATTGGGTGGGGTGTTTTGAACAAGAGAGAAAGAACCTGTGAGAGGCCACTCTGGGAGTCTTCATAGCGCTGTAGTGCCACCATGTGGTGAACTTGCAGCTGTCGCAGTAGTTTTGTTTTCAGTGGCGGCCTCGTTCAGCTGCTGCTGTAGGTCCCACAGCTGGCTGCTCAGCTCTTTGATGCAGTGTCGACGGGCAAACCGGACAATCTGTTATGAGCCCTTTGATTGGAGGGACCTCGGGACGTTTTGAGTACCAGACTAATCTAATATTTTGGCCATTCTCAAAGTCAGTGGACAATAAACAAAAAATGGGAAATGGTAAAATTGTCTAAGAATCCTACGAAAACTTACTTCATGTGCACAAATACTGTAAAGTACAATTGCTTCATCAAACAAACACTGTTTACTAATGGGAAAACAACAACTTATATATTGTTGTGCTTGGTCCCAGTTTGTTGCATACTAAACACACGAATGGTTTGGGTTTTCTTTAGGATTCAACAGAAAGGTATTCAAAGTCTGGGAGGGAGTTTGGACAGTCAAACTCTGCTCCATTGTAGTCCTCCTCAGAGGAACTAGCAGGCATAGGATGACTTGATGAAGAGCTAGCATGGTCACTGACATTGCCCACTGCATCACCTCCAGCCTCTGTAGCATGTCTAGAAAACACGACTAGAGCAGGATTTCCCCACTCGCAATGAATGTTGTATTTGTACGAAGGGAACATACTTTAGAATAGACAGTTCAAGTGGTAGTGACAAGTAGGCCTATATTTAAATTCGTTAGGAACTATTTTTCTGTCACATTTTTGTAAAATACGCTAAACATGAAAAAAACATGTTTGAATGTTAGCTTCATGGTCCACGGGTTGTAGGGGGAAAAAGTAGGGTTAAAGTAAGCCGTAGCCTCCAGTTTTACCTAATCTCTGTCAGTTTGTTATGATGCCTCAACGGACTGCAGGGACATTTTTTGAACGGGGATCTAGTTACCATGGTAATTATTGGCGCGCTGCCTGAAGGATGATGGGAAAAGTAGTACGCACGGGATTGTTTAGGAAGTTTGGAAAGAATCATACAAAGCCTTCCAAATCACTTCGCATACAAGCGATGAAAGTCGATAATTACCTAATGTGACTTCAAAATGTTTACACGCGTGTAACCTATAAATTACATTATAAATAAGAGTGCTCGCAGCCCTCGCTGGCAGGTACACGTTAAGTTTGTGAGTTAGTCAGTCTGCAGTAGTTGCCAGGGTCTATTTCTGTCCATATATGCACTTTGCACGTCACTACAAACTAACTTAACTGCCTCCGTGCAGACAGACAGCTGAAGTTGCCAATCACTCGGTCGGTGCTGCCGCCTGGAAGCCAGCCCACCAATCCCGCAGTGATGGAGTCTGAAGACAGAAATAGCCTCCACGGTGCGGCGGATCAGTCCTTCACCCTGGGAACTAATATTAGAGGGGGACGCCTGCTCCTTTAAGAACCTACTTGTTACATTCTACATCTTATATTGTAACAAAAATGGTTATCAAAGTGTTTCTTGCCTCTTCGTCCGGATCGACTGCGGTAAGCATGTCTATGCGATTGACTTGTGTTGAAAAATTAACTTTAGGCATTATTCACACTGTCGAATTGGTTCTCAACCAGGTCGCTTTCAAAAGAGAGACAGAGATTTAAGAAGTCCCCTCGTTTAACTTCAACGTCATATGCCTATGCACTTTACTGGTTGACTGTTTGTGTTCGAGTAAGAACTTTGCACGCTTATTTTTATTATTTCGCTGTGATCACATACCAAACCTATAAGAGTAACCTCTTAAAAAAGACCAACCATTCACTTGCAGAGACTTCTGGAACATCTTTGTGTAGTCTGCATACTTGCATGAACAGGTTTAAGTTACACGGCTCTTCACTTGTCGCTCAGCAAAGTTATAGAATTTCATGTCACTGAGAGAAAACAAACGGTTAGCTACTTTTCTTTAGACACAAATAGGCCTACACATATTGGAACAGTGTGGACTATTTTTGTTACGCAGGCCTACACTAAATACACTATAACTGATTCCGAGGGCTAGCTATATTATTGCGATTGTGTTTTCGCCCAGTTTGCAACACACCACAACTTGTTTTGTGTATCCCCCTCAGATCAAGAAGAAGCAGCAGGATGTGGTTGGGTTCCTGGAGGCTCTGAAGGTGGAGTACACTCCACTCGACATCGCCTGCAATGAGGACAACCGCATGTGGATGAGGGAGAATGTCCCAAAAGAAAAAAAGCCCTCCAATGGCATCCCGCTGCCCCCTCAGATTTTTAACGAAGAGAGCTACTGTGGGGTGAGGTTTCTGAACTGGATGGCACATCATATAATGCATTGCAAGTCATTTAAAACGGGGACACACGTGACCTAATTGCTGTTTACCTATGTATGTTTGAACATTTATCTTGATGAATTCCCTCTCCTCTGACTCATAGCTAACCTGCATGCACGTGCTGCACAATTCTGTTGCTGGTTTAAAAAAATAATTAAAAAAACACACACTTTAAATCACTAGATGTCTATTTCTTGTCTATATATCGCATGATGAACCTTATTTTACAGATAACAGAAGGTTAAAGGATGTCATCTCTTTCCACACAGGACTATGAAACTTTCTTCAATGCCAAGGAGGACAACCTGGTCTATTCCTTCCTAGGGCTGCCCCCACCCCCAGGATCCAAGGTGGGAACTCCTTCCTGTTATACCCATGCACCTATTTATTGAGTCTATTTAAAAGAAACAATATACATGGGACTACATATAAATAAGTCTTCCAGTCGAAGGTTGCGCAATTTAAATTTAAATTTATTTTTGGTGTCCTACTTAGGCCATCATTGTAAATGTTTGTGTAACGGAATAGCTTAGCCAATGTTCTGTCCTTAAGGTCATTCATGACGCTGTATTCCTTGAAGATAAACAAAAGTACAATTAAATGTCTCTCACTGGCTTGAGAGTCATTTAATTAAAGTTAAATACAACTTCTGCAGACTTGGATTAAGTCGCGATAAATCCCAACCTTTGCACTTCACGGGTGATGGATGAAGTCTGTAAGGTCGTATTTGTAAAGCCGAAAGGATTTGGCGACAGCTTGTAGAATGTGACTGGCCTGTGTCTGCGCGGTGGTACGTCTGGATTTAACCCTGCGTTTCCCTGACACAGGAAGCGGTACAGGCCGAAAACACCCCTGTAACGGAGAACGGCACGCATGCCGAAGAAACTAGTACAGAGGAGAACCTCGATGAGTCAATAGTAATGCCTTCCTTATTTCCTTACGTCGTCCTTCATGCTTGATGTCTGTTTTCTCGCCATCCACCCCTTCGATCCGCACACTGTTCTCTCCTCTGGTTGTCTCGTAATCCATCCTTCATTTCCCATAGGCTAACCTGCCCCCAGTGATGGGGAATGTAGCTAATCTCTGTGTGCACGCATGAGGGACTTTAGTTTAATTTCAAACCTTTTATTTGTTTTTTGGTTTATTGTCCACTGACTTTGAGGATGCCTGAAACATTAGTCTGGTAGTCTTTAAGATGAGTCTTTTTTCTTCCTTCCTTTGTATGAACTACACATGATTTGCATTTGCACCTGCATTTGTTTTGCATTGTTTGCATTGTTTTTTGACAGTAATATTAGACTACGGTTTATTTATACTTTCTAGGTACTTTACTGTTTATTTATACTTTCGATTAGCACCTACTTTTTTTCCTTGCAAGCAATTTACCTTAAATCATTCCAAACTAAAAAATATTCCCTTACAGGAGAGAGAGAGAGAGAGAGAGAGAGAGAGAGAGACACACACAACTTAACTTCTCTTCCATTTCTTTTACTCTGCTTCCTCTATTGCACTGCTTCCTCCTTGATGGCACGTTGTAATGTTAGGAGGTTCCTGTGGGGGAACGTAACGGGAATACACACAGAGAGGAGGAGGAGGAGGAGCAGCAAGACGCATTAGAAGAAGAAGGCGAAGGGGAGGAAGCGAAGGCGCCTGCGGAGGAGGAAGAGGCACCTGCGGAGGAGGATGACGAGGATGCGGTTGAAGAAACAGAGGACACTGTAAATGCCCCCCTACCCGGAATCCTGTGGTGTGGTCCCTCACCCCCACCTCCTCCTCCTCGCCTCCTCCGTGTCACATGACCCCATCCGCCACCCTCTATAATATTTGGACTGCTCTCCTACTCCCTCCCACCGTACCGCCATCGTCATCGTCACCTTCGTCACCTGTGTGCTGTTCTCCTTTACCCTTCCAAGCCTGCTCTGTCTCCTTGTAATGCCGCCAGTTTCCTCCCCATTTCAAGAGTTTGTCTCCTTTACCAGTTCCTGTTGTTGCACACACACACACACACACACACACACACACACACACACACACACACACACACACACACACACACACACACACACACACACACACACACATAGATAGTCTGTGTACTCTACACACACATCTG
>OMNS01086391.1:0-10645 GCA_900303225.1 Laemonema laureysi
TAGGGTTAGCAGGTTCACTAATTCTCTATGAGAGAGTGTCCATGGCCAGTTTTCTTCTAAATAATATAACTAAAAGCTTCTTCAAATTTCAGCCTCACCTTGACCGTCTCTAATGTAATGCAGAACATTCCCAGCTTCATAATTCAAATTAACCACTCCGAGCATAATACATAAATATAACAATTTGTAACATTTTGCCAAAACTTACCATCCAAGTATCTGTAAACTGGTATACAATTAATGTCTGAAATAATCTTCTGAAATCTCTGAATGATGGTATTAAGAGAATCCTTGTGAGCAGAACAAACAAAGCTGGGCATTAAACCAGGGATTGACTCAGAGCCCTTTCGAAGGCCAGCTGAATCCCAAATGTAGGTAAAACAATGTTTGTGTTTGTCTTCTTCTTACCTAGCATGATCTAATTTGGTATCTGCCTACGTTTTCCCAACTGTAAAAAGATTGCAACATATTTCAATTGTTATTTCTGGGGAATATGAATAGAAAAAAACTTGCATCAGCATCATTAGCATTAGCATTATATTATGCTAATCCTGTTTTCTCACAATGTTTCCTGAACTAGGGGCATATACACCAGCAGCCAAGCACAGTAGTGTAAGCATGTAAGGTCACAGTAAGGTCATGATTAGCCAAAGAACGGCCAGCTGTCTTCAGGTATGACTTATTGTCTACAACACTCTACAATCTCCTCCTTTACAGCAGATTCTGCGGCACCCTGTTGTGCTTATAAATCTCACACACATGCACACGTGTGTAAGCACACACACACACACACACAAAAGGTTTGCCATTGCCAATGCAAGCCAACAAACATTGTATGTGTTATGTGTGTTTTTTAAGGTGTAAAATGAAGAGTTGATGCATTCTTCCATCTTCACACACACACGCACGCACACGCACACACACACACACACACACACACACACACACACACACTAGTCCTAGTCCTATCCCATAACCCTGCAGGGTCGTTGTGGCACCACAACGGTGCCTTGCAGGATGGTCTTTGCAAGGCCTGAGGATCTGGTGATGTGGCCGTACCACCTCAGTTTTCACTTTATAGCGGTGGTAAGCAGGTCATCATGTGGGCCAATGGCTTGGCTGATCTTTTGCCGGACTTCCTCGTTAGTGATACGTTGTGGTGTATCACTAACGAGGAGAGTGTGTAGGAGATACCCATCAGTCTTCTGTAGCATCTCATCTCCATGCTCAGTATTCACTTCTGCAGCTCTGCTGTAAGGGTCCATGTTTCACAAGCGTATAGAAAGATTGAGATGGCGAGTGAGCGCAGTAGTCTCCCTTTTGATGCTTGACTGATGTTTTTCTCTTTCCATATGGGCTTGAGTTTTGCCAGAGCGGCAGTTGTTTGTGCAATTCTGGCAAGGACTTGTTTGGATCCTTCATGGGACACGATTGCTCCAAGGTATTTGAAGCTAGGCACCTTGTCAAGTGCTTGTCCATTGACTTTGATGTCTGAGCGGATGCCATTGCTGTTGTTGGTCATCAACATTTTATTTCAGCGTTAATTTCCATCCCATAGGCTCGTGAGGTGGTGTCAAGCCTTTCCACTAGGCTGGCAAGTTCTTTTTCTTCTGCAGCGAACCCATCAATGTCATCTGCAAAATGGAGGTTGGTAATTGTTCTGCCTCCTATGCTGACAGTTCCCTGATGGTCTGCCAGGGCATCAGTCATGATGCGCTCCAGAAAGATGTTGAATAGAATAGGGGAGAGAAGGCATCCTTGGCGCACTCCAATTGTTGACCTGAACCAGTCTCCAATGGCTCTGTTGTGGAGAACTGCACTGGTAGCTTTGTCGTACAGGTGTTGAATGACTCTGACAAGGTTAGGGCTGATGTTGTATTTCCTCATGGTTGCCCACAGCGTAGCATGCCATACCCGGTCAAAGGCTTTCTTGAAGTCCACAAACACGTGGTAAAGATGTTGTTGATGCTGCAAGTATCTCTCACAGATGATTCTCAGATTGAATATCTGTTCTGTGGTGCTCCACCCTGCCCTAAACCCAGCCTGTTCTTCAGCGATGATCAGTTCAACTTGAGGTTTTAACCTATTCAGTATTATTTTCAGTAGGACTTTGCTGGGGTGGCTGATAAGACTGATTTAAGTTTTGTCATATTTGAAGATTGCCTTTTTTCCGGAAGTGTGATGACGAGTGACTGGGTCCATGATGTAGGCCACTCACCACTCTGCCAGATTTTGTTGCAGAGGGTGGTGAGGATGTCGATCATGGCTTCTCCCCCTGCTTGTACGAGCTCTGCTGGGATGTTGTCCATTCCGGCTACTTTTCCTTTTTTCAGTGATCGGACTGCTGTCTCAACTTCTTCACGGAGGATGGGAAGCCTATCCTCATCCTCAGTGGATTGAGGACATGTCAGGACTGTTGGATCTCCATTAGCCATGTGGTTATAGAGCTCAGAACAGTATTCTGTCCACTTGTCCAAGATCTTTCGTTCTTCCGTACCGGTCTTGCTCTGGATTGCAGAGACTCTGGTCTGTTTTGCTCTTGTCAGCTCTTTCACAGTTTGATAAGCTATCTTGGTGTTGTTGTTGGCCTTCAAGCTGTTCTCTATCTCTTGGCACTTCCCCTCTATCCAGTTCTGTTTTGCTGACTGCATGCCTTTCTTGATGCTTTTGTTGATTTCTTTGTAAGCGTTGGATCCTTCAGGCAAGTTCTTACTCTTCTTCAAGGCTCTTCGCTTGTCACATACGTTGAGCAGTTCATCAGTAACCCAAGGTTTCTTCTTTGGGCGGTGTTTTTCCGTGGATCTCAGTGGCTGTGTCGGTCACAATTGTGTTCAATGTGGTGGTCATGGTGTTGACATCAATTTCTTCTGCACCTAGGATGAGCAGTGGTGCAAAGCTCCCTCCTTTCGTTGCTTTGAAGACTTCTGCTACCTCAGGGTCACATAGTTTGTCCAGATTGAACTTCATTCTAGTGCACTTGGAGCTTTTGATCTTCTTCAAGCGTATGCGAAACGACATTAAGACAAGGTTGTGATCGCTCCCAATGTCTGCTTTTGGAAAGCTGCGTGTCCTGCCAGTGTTAACGCTTGATCGAAAGCGCTTCTTGATCAAGATGTAATAAATCTGGTTGTGGTACTCTCCACCTGGGCTGTGCCAGGTCCATCGTCTAGAGGCCTTATGGGGGTGTGTTCACAGGTTGTTGTATCTGGCAACCTCCAAAAGCCTTAGACCTCTGTCGTTGGTCTCGTTGTTGCCGTATGGACCACATGCATCTTTCCAATTTGTGTAAGCATCCTTTCCAACCTTCGTATTCCAGTCTCCTTGTACAATGATGATGTCCTTCTTTGGAGCTTCATCTAGAACTGCTTGTAGTTGATCGTAAAAATCTTCCACCTCACTGTCCTCATATGTGGATGTTGGGGAATAGGCCTAAATGATGGTGATGTTGAATGGGGTTGCTCTCATTCGAATGGTGATGAGTCTGCTTGAGACTGGCCGGCAGCCCATGACAGTGTCCATAATGTCTTTGTGAACAAGGAAACCAACACCATGTTCATGTTTGTCTTCCTTGCCGCTGAAATAGAGCTTGTGGCCTACGTCAGTTGATGTTTCACCGAAGCCTTTCCAACGTAGCTCGCTGATACCCAAGACATTCCAGCGGTATTGGTCCATTTCATGGGCTAGCTCTTCCCATCAGAGTTTCCCATCAGCATTTAGTGTCCTGACATTCTAGGTTCCCACAACTATATTGTCTCTAGTGCGGAATCTGTGGAGTTTCCCAATAGTACATTTTCCACCTTCGTCCTGGTGCCCAACGGTAGGCGCGGTCCTTGGTGACCCAGGCGACGACCGAGCCGGTATGGGTAAAGCTGTAGTTGTCATCATGTGGAGTGTCTTGGGCAAGAAAATCCTGGCGGCGCCCATCCCTCTCCAGGTTGGATGCAGTTTAAGGTCATACCCAGGACCCCATTAATCGAACATCAAGTGGAAAATATCTCGAAAAAAGTTCACCACTTCCAAATATGACTGTATTTGTTTCTTTCTATAATCCAAAGCAGTTTGGGCAGTGAAACTGTTTGACTGCAAAACACCTGATATTTTCAAACACGTCTTAAAAGTAATCTTTGAATTGTTTCATTAGGAAGGAAAAAATAAATAATTAGTCGAATATAAATGTCTGCATTGCTGCATTGTTTGGGGAGAACCCTGATATATGTTGAAGTAAAACAAATAGCATTTAGGGTGCCCAACATGTTTATTTTTTATGGCTGATTGCACGGCGCCAGTAATCCAGTAGCAAAAAGAAGAACCTATTGTTTTCTAGATTTAGTTTCTCCCCACCCCATTGTGTGTGTGTGTGTGTGTGTGTGTGTGTGTGCGCGCATGCATGTGTTTGATGCTTAGAAGACAACCATGGAGTTTTTAGAAAGTGGTGTGAGACCTTGGAGAATACTTCTCAGTTGAAATGCCCCAATAGTGTGCCAGATGAGGGCGCTGTTGGCGTCACCAAACCGGTAAAACTGAATAACATGTGACACATTTTACACATTTGCATTCCCCGTTTGTTAATTTTTGTTTACTATGTCTATCAAAAGGGGTGTGACAAGCTGGCAGTAATTCAAAACATAAAGAAGTACACTTGCAAAGACTAGACATGTTAGGGGTTGGTGAGGTTGAAGATTAATGGATGACATTCTTTTTCTTTTTACTACTTTTGTTTAGCCTTGTGAGACTAAATATTCAAGTTTGCGTTTCACAATGAATATCAGTCTGGCCTTGGCTGGGCAGCAATTGCTTTCCACATATGGGCGCAGCCTTACGTTTCTCCTCTGATAGAAGCAAATTTCTGTTTATCTTTTAAAGGGATAATTTGTACATTGGCGTTTGCCTGTCTTACACAGATTTAGACGAGTTGTTCAATTCCAAATTCATCATTGTGTGTCCAGAAGGGGAGTTCACTGGGATAGCATTTGCTCTCCTTCCATTGATTTGCATAGTTAAAGTAGCCTAGTAACCTGTTCATCTGAGGGAATACACTTTTAGTTACTTTCCAAAGATTTCCAATGTGTTCCGAATAGTCACTTATTCAAAATGAGTGCCAGTAACAACACAAGATAATTTGGCACTATTTTCGGTGCTGTGATTATTAGGCTACCTGTGATGTGCTGCTGGCACAATTATATTATCAGCTGCTTCTGGTTGTGTAGTCTATGCGGAAGGTAACCTAGTGTTTTCAAGCTCAGTGGCGCTAATAATAATACAGTGCCGAAAAATGTGCCGAATTATCTGTGTGTCTGTAGACAAACTACAATCTTGTTGTGTTGTTACTGGCACTCGTTTTGAATAAGAGACTATTCTGAACACATTGGAAATCTTTCGACAGTAATTAAAAGTGTATTCCCCTTACATGAACGGGAGCTAGGCTACTTTAACTCTGCAAGTCAATGGAAGCAGCTAAACGGAAAGCAAATCCCCTTCTGGACACAAAAAGTATGAATTGGAAATCAAACAACTCCCTTTAACTTAGTTATTCTGTCAATCTTGGATAAAACAGTTTTGATTGCTCCGTCGACTTATAAAGTTTACTATTACTATACTTTTTTTACATTCTGTGGCCTGCGGCCCTCCTTATTAACTGAGTGGTCATCATTTTTACATTTTCGGCAAAGCCTTCCAATGTGCTCAAGGCCAGGCTGATCTGCAGAGAGAAACCGAATGTGAACTCAGAAGACTCGGAAGGCTTTTTTTTTGTAGCAGATTAGAAATATGGAAAATGTAAAAATATTGAATGAAGTAGCTTTAAATTATACTAAATTTTCAATAATACGTATTGCAGCATTACACAAAATGTATAGGAATGAATTATAAACAAAACAAGAAAGTTTTCAGGTATATCTAGCAAAATTACACTAAGATAAATTTAACAGACAGTACACATTTCTTTTTAGAATAATTTGAATAAATTACTGACATGATTACATTTGTTAATACAATACAAGTACAATACAAGTTTCATCATTATTTATTTTCTTTTTTGTGTATGGTTTAAATTCATATACTTTCTTTGATTGTAGGATGCAACTGAAGCACCAAGTTTGGACCTCCAAAAAGAGGCTGATGCCTGCATTTCCAACATCTTTTCAAATAAAGATCCCAGTGCCTTTTGTCATCTGTTTAATCTCATCTTAAATAAAGACCTCAGTGGTATGTTGCATTAATGTCTATATTTTATGTGAATTTCAATTGGGTGGCTGCCAATTTGTTCAAGCTAAACCTGTATTTTACTTTTTAAAGAAATGTGAACTATAGTTGTGATTTTGACAGTAGACTACAGGCACAGCAAGACCAGTGCCACACCATTGATGATGGCTGCTGGACAGGGATTTCTCAGACAGATGGAGGAGCTACTGAAACTAGGGGCCAGAATAAATCTCACAGACTCCAATGGCTGGTAGGTATGGTCAATCGGAAAATGTAACACAAATACACATGAAAACAATATATCATTGTTACAAATTCCATCAATGTACATTTGCTGTATTTATGTATTTTTGAATCTTGACAAATCAAAATCTCAGCTGGCCTGGCCCGCCTGGGATTTTCAAAATAGTAGGTTTTCTGTACTCAAAGGTGTACGTTTGGCTTTAATATTGGTAGGAACACATCTTGGTCATAGGCCAGATTAGGCCTAGATTATGAGTATCTTCCTTGTGTTCCTCACCACAATCACTCTAATTAGGTATTCACAGAGTATCTGTGGATACCTATTGTTTTTTTAGTGGATAGGTATTATTATTATTATTATTATTATTATTATTATTATTATTATTATTGTTATTTTTATTTTCAACGGCCCATATCTCAGAGTTGGAATGGGTCAAAGTTTTGAAATTTTCAACATTGATAGTAACCCCGGACAGTAAGATGTCTTGAATTAATTAATGCATGCCATGACTTAGTACTCAGTGATCGGTGAGTGCCAAAAAATAAAATTTGCCATGCAATATACAAGTAGTGAACAACCTGTGGTAGAGAGTTGCCCAGTAAAACTGGACGCCCCCAATGTTTAGGGAGAATTCCCCGATTCGGTTGACGGGAAACGAGCAATGACTTGATAATCACCAGCTGTGGGAAGGAAAGCCGTTAACGCAATACCTCCAGCTATTGACGGATTGTACATGTGATGCCCAGCAGTAGACGGATTATGTCCGGGAACGCTCAGCTGTGAATGCAATGTGCATGTAACGCCCAGCGATGGACGATTGTGTAAGGGAACGCTCAGCTGTGAATGCAATGTGCATGTAACGCCCAGCGATGGACGATTGTGCAAGGGAACGCTCAGCTGTGAATGCAATGTGCATGTAACGCCCAGCGATGAACGATTGTGCCAGGGGACGCTCAGCTGACAGGCTAGGATCGAAGGCTTTTCTTTCCTTTTCTTTACTCCAATGGGCGGATGAGGCGGCGGCGAGCTCTTGGAGTTGTGATTGTTTGAGCCCAGTCCCTGGGTTGGTTAGCTGCGAAGGCTATTCCGGGTGCCGGTTTGCAGGCTGCAGGGTTTAGCGTACGGTGATGCGGTTGCTCCTACGCCTCGGACAGAAGCAATCCAGTTCGGTGTTGTCCAACGTTAGGCACCTCGAAGAAAGGGATCCAAACTGACAGGCTTGCGGCGGTGAATTGGCTGAATAGTGATGAGCGTTTGAGGCTTGCTAACGTCTGCAACGAGTTGCAATGAAAACATAGAGACAAGCATGAATGAGCGCTGTGTATATATACTGTATATATATATTATATTAAATGCGTCAGGTCCTGATTGGTTGAGAGATGAAGGGGAGGGGCCTTCAATGGCAGCATGGTCTTCCTGATTGAACTTCTGCCTAAGCTACATTAAGGTGCAAAGAGGATATTTATGGTATATACAGAATACTAAAACAGGTTGCCAGTATGGATGATAATATAACTATGTGGTATAATAATAACTATGTTACAAATGTTGTACAGTGTCAATGAGTCACACAACTGAGGTAGGTGCAAGGTGCCACAATGATGCTACAAGTTATATAGGGAATTTCCAAAAGTTACATGCATTGTGTAGTGCATTGAGCATTGAGGACCTCAGGTCTCTGTTGCTCCTCTGTCCATCTCACAACCGGGTGGATGAGTTATACAGTCTGATGACCACAGGGAGAAAGGAATTCCTGTGGCGTTCTGTGGTGCATCTTGGTATTAGGTAATGGTATTCGTTTTTTACTGAAGGTAATCCTGTACGAGGCCAGCACATGATGGAAAGGGTGAGAGTCATTGTCCATGATGCTCATCAGCTTGCACAGCATCCTCCTCTCCTCTCTGACACCACCACCAAAGAATCAAGCTCCACCCCCAGGACAGAGCCAGCCTTCCTGATGATCTTGTTGATTCTGTTTGCGTCGACTGTCCTCACCCTGCTGCCCCAGCACACGACAGCAAAGAAGATGTCACTGGCTACCACAGACTGGTAGAACATCCGCAGCATGATACTGCAGACATTGAATGACCGGAGCCTCCGTAGGAAGTAGAGTCAGCTCTGGCCCTTCCTGAACATAGCCTTGTTGTTCTTGGCCCAGTCCAGTTTATTGTCCAGGTGAACTCCCAGGTATTTGTAATCCTGTACTGTGTCCACAGTCACCCCCTGGATGGAAATAAGGGTGGGGGGTGTTTTTCGCCCCCCACAAGTCCACACCAGCTCCTTCGTCTTGCTAGTGTTAAGCTGCAGGTGGTTTAGCTCACACCCTCAACGAATGAGTCCACGACGCCCCTGTACTCAGCATCCCTCCCTCGCTGATGCAGCCAACAATCGCGGACTCATTGGGGAACTTCTGTAGGTGACAGGACTCTGAGTTGTATTTGAAGTCTGAGGTTAATCAAATAATCCACAATCCAGAACATGAGGGGAGTGTCCACCTGCATCACCTTCAGCTTACTCCCCAGCAGGGCAGGCCGGATAGTGTTGGAACACACTGGAGAAATCAAAGAACATGACTCTCACAGTACTCCCAGGTCTGTCCAAGTGAGCGTAGGCACGGTAAGAGCAAGAAGATGATGGCGTCTTCTATCCCTAGATTTGACTGGTAGGCAAACTGAAGGGGGTCCAGTGATGTCCAGTTGTTGCTGGAGGAGCTGGTGTTGGTGGAGAGAGAGCAGGTATGATGCTGGAGATGATGTTGCTGGAGAGGTTAGGTGGGGGCAGCAGGACCGGAGGGTTGATGGGGGAAGATTGCTAAAGAGCTGGGGGAGGGGTAGACAGGAGCCATTTAGGTACTCTAAGTACCTAAATGGCTGCTGTTGGAAGGAGCATCATGTAGTCCTGCCTCACTACACCCTCTTCTCTGCGCACTGCTCCTTTTTTCTGAGCCTATCTCTAAGTATGCTACAAACCCAATTGTTAAACACTATCTTAAAATCTGGTCACAATTCTTTTAAAATCTTTTCACTTAAAGACTTCTCAATTTACACCTCTATCATTCAAAATGTTTGCCCCCTTCATTATTGACAAAATGTGGGTTAATAATGGGCTCACCATGTTTAGAGATATACATTTTTGCATCTTTTGAAAAGCTTATATTGAAGTTCAGTATCCCTCATAATAACTTTTTCGATTTTTCCCAACTTTGCAGCTTTTTGTCCTTGATCTCCTCACACTTTCTATTAATTCCACCTGATTCTCTTATGGACTCTATTGTAAAGCTTACATAACTTACGACCTAGATATTAGATATTCAACCTTAGATACCTTAGACAACCTTAGATATTCAACTTTATGACGAACATGTGGCAAGCTGTGTTAGATAAGATACTAGGGTTGGGCGATATCCTTTTTAAAGAAAACTTTAAAACCTCTCCCCAAAACATTGAGGTTTACCGTTCAACAGCCAAAAAAAGCATCTTGTATAATTAAGCGAGGACCAAGGGGCAAACTTCCGTTCTGAAAAATGAAGCCTGCATGGAGGGCTAAAAACTGCAATTCACCGAATGGCCGCTTGAGGCTGGCTGCAGAAGGGAGTCAATTCCCATAGACCCCCATGTTAAAATGTCCAACTTTACAGCTGAAATAAACATGTTTATAGCCTGGTTCAAAAAACGGCTTTGGTCTCAATAGTTCATGTCCCCCTTCATGACAACTCTGGGGGGGGTGAATTTTTTTATAGCACGCCCGTTTTCATGCAATTTAGGCTTATAGTTCTGCATAATTAAGGGCGTGGCTACGTTGAGTGACAGGTGGGTGCCGTCGCAGGAGGCTAGCCGCTAGCTGTCTGCAGGTGCCAACCATAGGGGTTTCAATCGTCCCGCCTCAGCTCCACCTCTTTTCACATATTTGCATTAACCGGAAGTTAGGCGGGATCAAAAATTGCCAAGATGGCGGCGCCCTATTGAGCTTCAAATCGACTCCTCGGAAACCAATGGTGACGTCACGGACACTACGTCCATGTTTTATACAGTCTATGGCGAGGACACATCTTATAATATCTGTTTCCAGTGTGCCATGAGCTGCTACGCTCTCTTCTGCTCTCTTCGATCCAGCATTCAATTGAGGATTTAGGTCATTCATTAATTCTGCCTTTATTCTCCAACACATGCAACATGCATGCAGCATGTTGCGTGTGTCAGA